>CAUYQV010035456.1:0-21823 GCA_963574575.1 Galagoides demidoff | reverse complement strand
AATGGCAGGTCTATTTTTAGTTCTCTAAGTGTTCTCCAGATGTCTTTCCAAAAGGAACATATTAGTTTACATTCCCACCAGCAGTGTAGGAGTGTTCCCTTTTCTCCACATCCACGCCAGCATCTTTGGTTTTGGGATTTTCACATGCTGGTTCTTAATCCTGTATCTACCATCTAGCCACTAATGATTGTCTCCCAATCTCATATACTTGAAGATTTTTTGCACTTGTGTGCCAGTTGATAAAGAAGCAAATGTTCATTAAAAGTAATTGAAAGGCATGATTTATTAAATGCCTATTAATCTTTACAGAGGGGTTCTTCTTGGAGAATTCAGAAAACAGTAGAGGTCAGTGGGGATAGAAATAATCAAAAAGCTTTTAGTAAAGGGTTTAATGTGAGAAAGGGTGAAGATTTGGATTTAAGTGGATGTAATTAAAAGAAAAAATGAGAGCTCCAAAGGGGGTTAATAGAATTAAAAACCAAGGTACACTCGGAAAGACTTGAAATGTTAGCAGGCGACATCGATATAGATCTGCAGTTTCTCTCTGATTTGTCAGTTCTTTCCTCCATTTGTTATTTTGCTTAATCTTTCAAGCAAAGCTCCTTAGAAATATCGAATGTTTAAATTGTTTCATTCTTCATCTTCATTACTTATAATTTGCTGTGAAATACAGTGTATTGTTCAATGTTGCTCATATTCTGTGGGCTTAATACATCCTAGAAGCAAACACTTCTCAGGGTGGAAAAGACTTCAGAGCTAAACAAACCCACCTGATTTACCCCTAACCTCCTGCCTTTAGAAAAGGGGAAGACTGTCCCAGTGAGGAGATGCTCCTCGCCAGAGCCCCAGACCCAGTGAGTCAACCCCGGACCCCACGTCTCTCTCTCATGACACTCACCTCTCTCTAACACACCAGTAGAGTTTCTACACACAGGGTCATTTTTTTTTTCAAAATTTCTTAAATTAGCACCAACCTTGAGGCCTTGTTGGATAATTAGACTCTGCAAAGGAAGGTTAGAAATGAGATCATTATTTAGATAGTTGCTATTTCTTGGCAGTTAGTATTATCTCTCAGACATTGATAATGTAAAAATTGGGGTCTTTAAGGAATAATTTTACGTACCTTAAATATTATTTGGTAGAGTAGCAGAATTTAAGAATGATGAGGGGATTATATACCTTTCAGAAAAAAAATTTATTAAGCTCTAGATAAGATTAATAAAACCTAAAGGAGTAAGTGTGCTTATGTTTCCCGCCGGTCTGCTTTTAGAACGGCTTATTTCTATTGTAGTCTGATTTAAATGCTCGTGAAGAAGAAAACTTATATCTTCTAGGTTCATTATGCTTCCTTAGGCAATTTAAACTTTGCTTTGTGACATAAAAGTAATAAAAAAGTTTTTAGAAAAGACCTAATGTACTCTCACTCAAGGATAATAAAACAATGTTTTGCATTTTAGGAGGTGTCCTGGGTCACTAGGTGATGGATGACGGTATCTGAGACCATCAGGCTTAGGTGCTTTATAAAATGAGGATGTGAATGAGCTCTTGGATTCCTGTAATGTTTTAGGCTTTTATAGTTTCATAAAATATTAAAGTAACCGACAGACTGATAGAAAATGTTTTCACAAGTCAAAATACATGACTTGAGCAAAGATTTGACAAAGTAAAAGGAAAATACGAAGTGAAATGTGCGTGTTCAATAGATACAGAATTTCCACTTTTAATGATTCATTCGGCAAATATTAAAGCCATGCATGTTCCTGTATTTATTCTTATTCACCAAACTTGAATGACAGTGATAGATCTCGAATCAGTCAGGAAGCGTCTATGTTTAAAACACCTTTCCCAAGCACTTTTTTGAATTCATCATTTGTGCCTAAAGCCAAGTAACTTCATGTAGAATTAAAACATTCAGTTTTCAAATACACTCCCACAGAGTGGAGTCAAATATACTTGCCCCAAATAAAAGAATATTTCACTCCGTTAGATGTTTTACGCAAAAATGTTCCACTTTTTTGTTTTTGTTTGCATCTGGTTTCTAAAATAGGCCCATTCACCTACCCGGAAGGTCTGCCGTAACAGGCAGCCCTGTGCTACGATGAAGTCTACAAATGTTTTAGGGAAATTTTGGAAGGTATACCATTTAAGCCAATCGTTTTGATATTAGGCAGTTTCAAAAGCTTCTTGAACCAGCTGAACTGTGTAACAGATTATAATGTGTGAACTTTCACTTGCTTAGTCTTCAAATTCTCTAATAACTGTCCGTGCTTCTCCTGAATCGCTGTCATAGTGGTAGACCTCTCGTGCTGGAGTCTCGCTCGAGTCAGACCTGTTTCTGTTCTGCAGCGTCACTTGCCGACTTCTGCCATAGCCTTATGAGAAATCTTCCCCAGCTTTGCAGAAGTCTCTCATTGTCATTGAAGACGATCTCAACCGTCAAACCATTTATTTCTAAAATTACGTGCAATGTTGATCATGCTTTCTCACCATGAATTTTGAATTTTTTTATTATTTCTTCCATTTACATTTACTTCACATAAGATTTCCTCATCTTACTTTTTAAAGATTATTTGGCAAATTATTGCCCATCTTCACGGAGTACGTGGCGATGTATTGACCACGTGTATGAAATGATTGGGATAATTAACGTATCCATCTTCTCAAACATGTATCATTCCTTTGTGTTGGGAACACTCACTGTTTAGCTATTAGAAACTATTTAGCACATCAGTGTTAACTGTAGTCAGCGTACATACGAACTTATTCCATGTATAATTTTGTAACCTTTAACAAATCACTCCCTAGCCACCTTTCCTCAGCTTTTAGATTCTTCTGTTCTACTTTCTTTCCAAAAGATAAAACTTTTGGAACATCTACATTGTGAGTAAGAATATGAAATGTTTAAGTTTATGTTCATGGCTTATTTTATTCAGTATAATACCCTCATAACATCCTCATAATAATGCCATGAGTGATCAGATTTCATTCTTTTGTATGGCTGAATGATACGCCATGGAGTATTTTTCCTTCAGTTTCTTTATTCATTCATCTGTTGGGGGTCACCTTGGTTGATTCCGTATCTTGGCTACTGTGCTTATTACACAAGATGAGTTTTGAAATCCCCATAACATACATCAAAGCAAAGCACAAAAGGCAACCGTGGTAGATTAACAACGGAAAGGAGAGACTGAAATGGGTGTGCTCAGCAACTCATGCCGTCCTTTCCAACAGACTTCGCTTTGTGCCAAAGTATAGATTGGTTTTTAAGAAACGCGGTAAGCACAGGCGCTTCCGTGTCCGCTGTGTTTGTTTCTACATTTGAAAGAGGTGGGTTTATCTTACCAATAAAAAAAGAACCCAAATCACTGCTCACTACCAAAGACACCTGTATCAGGCAAGATAAAGTTCAGCTGTAACTGAGAGATGTTCCTGAGTAAGAGGGAAGCTCCAGAAGATACGGAAAAATGACAAATGGAAGTTTCTTTCTCACACGTTAAACAGCTCAAAGTAGCTAGTTCAGAGTTGGAAAAAGGCATTTCCTGATCATTGGAGACCTAGGTCTTTTCCTGACATTGCACCATGTCCT
This sequence comes from Galagoides demidoff, assembly GCA_963574575.1. Lineage (NCBI taxonomy): Eukaryota > Metazoa > Chordata > Mammalia > Primates > Galagidae > Galagoides > Galagoides demidoff. The sequence goes on along the minus strand of CAUYQV010035456.1, from coordinate 18,237 downwards.
TGGCACATGACTTCCATTTCATGGTTTAAAATGGCTGCGTAAGCTCCAGTCATTACATCTATATTCCAGCCAGCAGAAAGGAAGAGGCTGAGAAGCTTGAGCCTGCCCCTTAAGAATATTTCTTCGAAGTTGTATATCATTCTATGTATACAATGGTATCATTGCCAGAAATAAGTCATACAACCACACCTAGAGGCGAGAAGGCCACAGAATGATTATTCTGGATGTGGTCAGCTAAGCTTGAGGAGTCTATTTATAAGGAAAACAGGGAGAATGGATATTAGGGGGCAATCAGGAGTCTCTGCTACAACAATTAAATCCAAAAGTTCTCAGAGGAAGAAGCAAGCCCTTCCCTCCAAATTCCTAATCCCTTCATGAGCCCCAGATACTCCTTAAAGCTCTCTGATACAAACATTCTGGCTTTTGCAATTGTAGTCACTACGAGCTGTGGATTCACGTCTCTGGGAGGTACCCTGCACAAGTGGGCATCAGGAGCCCCTCCCAGAAGGAGGGGCTGGGGCCTTCTGCTCCTGTGGGACCCCCCCAGAGCCCAGCCCCGTGCCTGGCAGGGAGAAAGCACCAAGCAAGTATTCACTGTCGTAAGGCACCAACAAGAGCACAGAAGCTGGAGATGAAAAAGATGTTGGAGATTATCCATCCAAGCTCTTCACTTTTTAGATGAGGGGACTGAAGTTGGAACCTTTGACAAGCCCTGGGGATGTGCAGGATCATTGTAAAGGACTTTACCCCGTAACCTTGCTGTGCATTCGTGGTCAACATGAGATTAGAGCAAGGTCTGGCAGCTCTGAACCAACGTCAAGCCTTTTCCCCTCACAATTTTCTGACTCCCAGTTTGGCCTTCTCCCAACATGTATTCATGTGTTTGAGTCACATTTTATTAATAGCTGTCTAATTTTTATGTATTTTATTCCAACTGGAAGAAGGAAAACCATGTTCTCCAGAGGCATTTTTCTTCTTGTGTGTTTCTCCCCATCAATTTTCCTTTCAATTTTTCCTGAGACCCATGTTTCCTTCTTTCTAGGTCTTAAAGGGTTTGATGTTTATAATGTCAAAGTTAAGGCGAACAAACTCGGGAACGAGGCAGCCAGGATCTGGAACCCAGCTCTCTCAGTTACCACGCGACCTTTGGCAAATCACCTGACCTTCCCTTTCTTGAGTTTCCTCATCTAGAAATTAGGGCGGGGGCTATCGTGTCTTCCTGGGTTTATTGTGGAGAATTAGTCGATTATTACAGGTGAAGCACTTAGGACAGTGGTCCCGTGGGGCAAATGTTCAGTAAGTGTTAGCCGGTGTTGTCAATCAACCTGAGGGTCATGGTCAACTCCTAAGTCATAAACAGGGTTTTCCTCACCACTTAGCATATTTCCAGTTATTTCTCATCTTTTGATTAAAATTGATGAATATTTAGAAAATTAAAACGAATATTAACATTCACTGAAAAATGTCTCATGATGATGAAGTTTCTGGGAAAGCACATAATGTGATATAACACAGTCACATCAAAGCTGAATAGAGGCTAGGGCTTCATGGAATAACACATCAAGGGTGCATGAAAAGTCTGTGCTTCTGTGAGCAAAGGATCAGTAGGTTTGATTCTGCCTCAAACTTATTTTTGATTCATTTCCTGGCACAATATTTTGCTGTGCCGTTTCTCATCATCCACACCCCATTTTAAACTCACTCCCTGTGGCTCTCAGCACGGGCAGCTTTGTTTTGGGGGAAGGGTGGGTGTCTTTGTTTTCCTTACTTGCCATCTGCAAGCAGCTTATTAATCCCTGTTTTATTCATCTAAGTGAATAGACCACTTCAAAGGCTGAGTTTTCTAAGCTATGGCTGGATTATGGGCGATTAGCAGCCTTGAAAGCAACCGTGGCATATAACGAATCGAAATTACATCACTGGCAGGGCAGCCACAGGACTCTGCCGAAAAGAATGGCGATGGCAGCCTCTGGGAAGCCTGGGAACCCCGCAGGGACAGTCGTCTGAAACTCTATCCACTGCTGTACACCTGAATCCCACACTGCAGTCCTGAACCTGCCCAGTGACCTTCAAGCCAGCAAGAATCCAGAGATAAAGAAAATAAAAATTGGAGGGTCTACGTTATTCTTAGTGGTAAAGCCTCAGCAACAGCCAGTGGAGACTGGACACAACCATGACCTCCGTTGTAGCCATATTAACTTAGCTACAGTTTCAGGCTTAGCAGCCCGCACATGTATGAGAACAGGTCACCCAGAGGTCAGTGTAGTATCTGAAGAGCATTACTGGATCCTCACCATTTTCAAGAAAGCTTATTCCATGACTCAGGGGAACATGAGGTACTAGCCAAATTCTGGCAAAACCTTGCTGAGCCGGGAGGGCAGGTGCCATCTTTTTCCCAAGAACCAGCTGTGGGTGCTGCTGATTGATGATTTTCACTTGGTTGCCCATATATTTGTTATGCTAAAGACTTTGGGGGCATAAAAGAGCATTTAGAAACGATCTCTATCCCCAAAGAACTTTAGTCTGGAGTCAAAATCAGAAGTACCACCTGTGGGATCACAGTGGCACAGAGTCTCTCCTGGTCTGCCGATGATCCCTTCTGGAGAAATCAATGAAGACTTCGTGGAGGAGGCAGCATGTGACCTGAGCCACATTTTATTCTTTGGGGTATTTTTTTGTTTGTTTGTTAGTTTATTTGCTTTTCTAATTTGAATGAAATACATGTTCATGTGAAAAAGAAAATTAGAGAGTTCAAAGAAGTATGTTTGAGCAGAAGGAAAAAAACTCACACATTTTCTTAGCACTAGGAGAAATCACTATTAACATTTTCCTTTATTGATGATACCATATCACACTTGGCCACATTTACCATGATTGTTAAAATTCTCAGAACCTTTCATATGACATTATTTCTTCTTACAGAATTCTTCAAAGGCATGATTAGGAATGTAGATAAACACCCAAATGCAAAATTTTCCATCATGGCATTTTTATAAATAGTGAACTATGGCAACACTAGAACTGCTCTCCAAAGAGAAAGGATTAATAATGACCAGGGCAGGGAAATCCCGGAGGAGGTGGGACATGCCTTGGATAGGAGATAAGACAATAAGCTCCCTGAAACTGGAAAATAAAGGAAGTAAAGGTGGGGGTACATAACAGAATAATACACACCAAGTTATGGGAGCCTAGAACAGTGACGCAGCTTAAAATGATCATCAGTCATTATACCTGAACATGAACATTGTCCAGCTCCTCACAAGCAGAGCGTTCTGGGAGAAAGGACACTGCTGAGGCCCAGTGGGGAACGCTGAAAGGAAGGCAACTGGGTCGAGCTTGGCCCAGAGTAAGTTCCCAGTCGCCTCTTGCCAGGTCTGGACCTCCCAGAGATTCCTGCCTGCCAGAGAAAGAGTAGCTATGCTTCAGAACCTTGGCTATCCCAGTCCTTCTATATATATTCGTTTATACAAAAAACTCAATTTTAAATAATACCGTCTATACGCAGCCTACTCCCTGTGCCTTCTCTTCTCTTCCCCTCCAACCTCCCCAACCAACATTTCATTGACCAGGTTCTATTCTTATGTTGCCGACAGGACAGGTCTACGTCAGAAGGCCCCTCATCTCTTCACGTCTTCTGAGTCAGGAAGCTCTGCCCACAGGCATGGAGTTCTCTGCTTGACTGAGGTCTCCTTACTGGTAACAATATCTGTATATAGTTAGCCAGGAGCGACAATACCGTGTTAGAGTTTTACAGAACAAAGACATTTCTCACCTGTCCTGAGTTCTCTACAAATTTGCAGAACTATAACATTTTTAGAGGACAGAAATTTTGTTCCTAAACCACAGTTGAGCATTTCTTTGGTGCAGCCCTTTGCGTCTAATGAAATACAAATGTTCAATAAATATCATTAGCAGAAAGAACACTTTCCTTCTAGAATATTTAATGTCCAAGCATATTTCTAATGACTACCCCCTTCTTTCAATCAGGAGACATCTTTTGGCTCCCACAGTTGGCGATAGGAACCATAAGACTCATGTGCAAAAGAATTCTTTTATCAAGAACTTGGTAGACAAGGATAGCAGGAATCTCCTACAGAGGGAGTTCATCCAGGCTGATCTAATGCTTCCTAGCACCTCATCCCCTTTTATGTAATTAATTGCACATCTCATTAAGTACCTTTCATTCATGCTGCCCAGTCTCATTTCATTGCTTCAATTATCTTGCACTGATGAACACCTGGGTGAAATACGTGGCTTTCTACAGGGTATGATCTCAAAAGCCCCATCAGCCCTAAATTATTCCCCCCGAAAGGCACTCATTTTAATAAGGATACTGCCACCTGCAAGAAATGCACCAAGTCTGGTCATTTAATTCAGTTCCTAATCAAAAGGGCCAGGGCAGAGAGCCCATGGCTGAGAGCCATATGGTCAGCAGCTAGGGAGAAAGGTGGGTCACTGATCAGCGAGGTTCCACAGTAGGGCTCACAGGTGGGAGGTGCCAGAAACTCTGAATTTCCAATAAGGTATTTGAGTAACACAGAGAGAAAAGGGCCTGGGAAGAAAGCAGGGCAAGGTAGAAACTCAGCCTAGAATGTAGGAGGCCAGAAAAGATTCCTCAGCAGTTACCAGGAGCCCAGTCTTATACAAAGAGTCCTATACAACTTGCCCCTTGAGATCAGTGGTCTTAACATAAGGGTTTTCCTTCCCAGCAGCAGTTCTCAAACTTGTGTGAAATGCAAATGCCCCGGCCCATCCGGGACCTCCCTACACTGTGGGATGGGTGGCTCAGCTGTGTGGGACTTTCTAGGCTCTTCCCTTGCCCCATGCCTGCTGGGATCTAGAGCCCACACTTCAGATCAGCTGGGAGAGTTGGCGGGAGCTAACTCATCAACTTCAGTCCCTGTCTTCCTACAAGGATCCCCCCACCTGAGAGTACACCGTAATTTACATTTTCCTCACTCTGTTTCCAGAGGATCAATAACACAATGCCAGAGGCTACTTTTGTAGGCAAAGATTCTTTGCTTCCCAAACCCACTGGCCCCTTTGGCTCATCCTGTCAGTCAACGATTTCTGTTACAGAGGCTCAGGATTTGAGAAAGAATATTGACATTTCAATGAAGAGAGAAGAGGGTGTTAAAGTGAGGCTCCTTGATTAATTACTGGACAGGTGCAGGTGGGGGACTCCTTCGGACAGTGTGGCTCAGGACATGCCTGATGTAGGACACTAGTGTTTATTACTCCTTCTGAAATTCTCTGAAAGAAATAACTTACTCTGCATTGTTTGTAAGTTCTAACTTTCTGCTAGAACAATTTTCATTCATTATCTGTCTAGGGAAAAGCTAAACAGAAAAAGCTAAACGCCAGAGGCTGGACTCTGATAAGTAGCCATGTGGGCAGGGGATCCTTGAGCAAGCTGGATCCCTGGAATCAAAGAGAATTCTCCACCTTTGCTCTTTCAGGACAAAGGCAGGAAACGATGACTCTCCTGTTTCTTGGACTCACAGATTGACAGCATCATTACGAAGCTTGGGTTTCAGCCATCTCACTCGTTCCTAACATTTACTGGACCATCTGACTGTGAAAACTTGCCTGTCACCAAGACCTGAAAGCAAGCAAAGGAGGAGCTGGGCTGAATCACCGGAGCGCTGAGTGACATGCGTGCTGGTCAGCACGCTCCGCAGAACACCAGGAATTCAAATCCCTCCCTGGCTTAGGACTCCCTGTAAAGCCTCCAGTTCTCTTCTGCGGTGGCTTCCCACCCCCTCCACCAACAACAGCCACGCTGGCCGTCCTCAAGCACTGGGGACACTCCAGGCTCCTTCAGCTTAGAGCCGCAGTGCTTGATTGTGTTTCTGTCTGGAAAGCTCTTTCCCAGCTCCACCCTTGGCTATTTCCTATTCACTTTTCAAAAGGCCTTTCCTGACCCTACAACCGAAATCGTATCTGCAGTTACGCTCTTTGATAATGCCCTGAGTCTCAGCCTCCTGGCATTCAGTTCACTTTGCAGCTTTCTGTCTGTCTGAGCACTGCCTGCAGTCTGTGTTGTGCTCGGAGTGTCAGGGTTATGATGACGGCTTGTTCTCAGGGCCACTGGGGAATGCTAGTTATTCTGATTTGCCATTATTGAACAATTTCTCAGATCATCAGCATGCATACTTACAGGTCTAGGTCAGCTCGGCTGCCTTAGGGTCTCTGCAACTATGTGATCAAGAAGCAGCTCTATGTAGAAGCTTCATAATTGTGTTTAGCCAGGAACGGCCAAAGCTTGAGCTAACTCATCCTTCCCTAGCCGTGGTGCGTCTCCTCTCTCTAGGCTCCAATTTCAATTTTATCCTGAATTGTTTGGGAAGAGCAACCATATTCATTTCCTATTGCTGCTGTACCAATCACTACAAACATAGTACCTTAAAGCAACATTTTTTTCCCCCCCTTACAATTCTGGAGCTAAAATCAATGTGTTGGCAGGGCTGACTCCTGAGGCTCTGGGGAAGACTCCATTCTTGCCTCTTTCAGCTTTTAGAGGATGCTGGTTTAAGGCTATATCACTTTAATCTCTGCTTCTCTCATCACATTATCTCTTTTTTTCTTTTTTGAGACAGAGTTTCATTTGTTGACCTCGAGTGCTGTGGTGTCACAACTCACAGCAATCTCAAACATCTGGGCTCAAGCCATCCTCTTGCCTCAGCCTCCTGAGTAGCTGGGATTACACGCCCCTGCCATAATGCATGGCATGTTTTAGAGAAGGGGTCTCACTCTAGCTCGGGTTGGTCTCAAGCTCCTGGGCTCAGGTGATCCACCTGTCTTGGCCTCCCAGAGTGCCAGGATTACAGGTGTGAGCCACCGTGCTAGGCCTCTCTCGTCAGTCACATTATCTTGTCTCTTCACATTTTGCCTCCCTATAAGAAACCCTGGGGTTGTATCTGCCCACCTGAATAATCTAGAATGATCTCCCCATCCCAATGTCCTTAATTAAATCATATCCAAAAGTCTTTTTTACCACATACAGTAACACATTTAGAAGTTCTGGGGGTTTACACTGTAAACATCTTGGGGGATCATTATTCAACTTGTCACAGCACCAGAGGAAAAGTTTATGCCCTGAATTGTGAATTAACTATAATCCAGTGTAATTACTCCTTTGTTTCTGGTTCTTGCAGGAAGCCACAGTTTATTAATGTTACCAGTCAGGGTAGAGGAAAGACTTCTCTTAATCCCCTTTCCTTTATTTTTTTTTTTCATTTACATTGTAACCAAAATCTTTTCTTCATTCTGGTTGACAGACACACAGACAAGTGCTGGAGTAGGCAAGTACCTTTTAGTGCAAGAACGATTTTTAACATATGACAAATCCTTGTAGCTAAATTTTGGAGATCCAAGTGTATATACATTTGTAAGACTTCTAAAACATTTTACCCAGTTGTTATATTGGTTGGGTAATGTTGTATAATGGTCAGAAACATCATAGAAATTTACCTTCCTGCCAAAAATAGGAGTGTTAGTTTCTTCACACAGTCGCCAAGACTAAAGACTATCATTTTTAATTCAGCCCAAATTGACATAAGAAGATCGAAACAGAAGAAATATTACTTTCAAGACATTTTTAAGTAATGTGTCCTAAGAATTTTAATATATTTTATTTTATTTTAAGGGGACAGAGTTTCATTTTGTCACCCTTGGTAGAGTGCCATGGTGTCATAGCTCACAGCAACCTCAAACTCTTGGGCTCAAGTGATTCTCTTGCCTCAGGCTCCCAAGTAGCTGGGACCACAGGTGCCTGCCACAATCCCTGGCTATTTTTATTTAATTTATTGATTAATTTATTTTTACAATGTGCTGGTTTTATATACAATTTGAAATATTTTCATCAAACTGGTTAACATAGCCTTCATGGCATTTTCTTAGTTATTGTGTTAAGATATTTATATTCTCCATTTAGTAAGTTTCCCATGTACCTGGCTATTTTTAGAGACAAGGTCTTGCTCTGGCTCAGGCTGGTCTCAAACCTATGAGTTTAGGCAATCCATCTGCCCCAGCCTCCCAGAGTGGGAGGATCATATATTTATTTTTAAAGAGAGAATTTGTGCCCTGAAGTAAAGCAAACAAATTCTATGAAAAAAATTTTATCTTTTAGTCTGCCAACAGATGTTTCTGAGAGCAATAGTTGTTTTTGAAAAGAACACCTTTGTGGAGAGAGAGAGACATCGGGTGGGCACCAGTTACAAAGAATGCAATAGAGTCAGTGGGTGCCAGGATTTGGAGAGGGTTTTTTTTTTTGTAATTTGTACGCCTTCACAAGACAATACTAGCTAAATAAAAACAAAAGACAGTAAGGATATTAAAAATCTTAATAATTTACTGATTTGTGTTTGTTAGCAACAGTTAAATCTCTCCGATGTTCCAGCAGAAATGCACAAGGGAACATGTAAAACCATATTCATTATGTTCGTTTGTGACAAACAAAAACCTGGAAATAACTTGGATTTCCATTGCAGGGAGAGTGATTAAATAGTCGTACATTAGGAAATGTCGATGTGATGAAAAGTAACTGCTGCACAGAATGAGACAAATCTTTTATCATTAAGTTGTGTTCTGAACAGTATTGCAGTAATAAATCATTTGTGTGAAAAGGACGTGTATATACATAAATATTTGTTTAGAAGTTTAAAGAACATGTATTTTTAACTGAATGCTATATTCATTAATCAATATCTACATTCATCTAATGCTGAGGCCAAAGTCAAACATCCCCATTAAGGGAAAGGGACTGTCGCAGAGGTCAGTGTGAGTGAGCTGGGCCTGGAGAAACAGGGGGCAAGTTATCTGGGGGAAATATGCCCAGGTACCCATAATCCTGGAAATGATGGATGCATAGATGCAGTCTTACTGGTTTGATAACCATTTCATACAAGGAACTTCCTGTTGAAGAAACACACCAATTGAGAAAACCAGCATTACTGTGATGTTTCTGAATGCTACCAAACAGCCGTACTTGTCTGCAGTCATTAAGAGAACTATTTATTAAATTGTACAAAACATTAACATGGTCTGTTTTTTTTTTTAAAGAGAGAGAATAAACTCATGGGGTCAAAGAAAAAATCTGATATATTTTTTAAATCTGATGTTTTATCAAGTACAATTATGATGAAAAATTTGTTATTAAATTTTTAGAATGAAAATACTGAAATTTAATATTATAGTACAAGCAACATTGACACTACCGGTTTGCTGTGACGGTCACTTTATTACGCCTTTGTGATACTTTGGAGATATTTTCGTTTTGAAATGGAACATTTTACAATATAATTTAACTCTTGTACAGCGGAATACAATTCAGGATGAGACATGTTTAGTAATCCATTCTCAAAATGGTTCATTATATCTGGGTTTGGAACTAGAATTCTGTACCAATAACTTTGACGAGATTTTTGTGTAAATCTGAGGTGCTATGATCTCAAAACTATAACATAGTTTTCCTGGAGTCTGGTCGTTTGAAATTTTAATAGTGAAAGCAAAAGAGGTTCTCAATTTTTCTCTCTGCATTTTTGGATAATTTTTATTCAACCTGTTTAATACTTTTCATTTTATACTGATTACCTATGACTTTTTTTATTCATGATTTTGGAGTTTTTCTTCATAAAGAGATTTGAGGAAATAAAATTCGAATGTATTCCTTTTAATTTATGCCCTAAGGATGTGAAGAATTCTCACACAGAAGTTCTTCTTTAAAAAACTTATAGTCTAATTGGAATTAAATTGCTAAAAATTGAAATGTATCCATAAAGAGCACATATAATGACCATGTTACTGTAAAATAATACACTATTTTACAGTAACATGGGCTACTATTTTAAGGATATATTAAATACCTAATACATAGTGGATGAATAAATGATTTAATTTTTGTATATACAGAATTAATAGAGGAAATACAGGCTACAGACATTCAGAGTTGGAAGGAACTTAAAATTATTCAGATACATTTGCTATTGTTTTATAAATTTACGGAATTCTTTTTACAATATTATATTTCTTAAATAAGTACTCATAAGGTTTTTTCAAATAGGGCAGCACCTGTGGCTCAAAGGAATAGGGTGCCAACCCTATATTTTGGAGGTGGAGGGTTCAAATCCAGCCCTGGCCAAAAGCTTAAAAAAAAAATTTTTTTTTCAAATAATCTAATAGTTGCATATAATGCATAATAAATTAGTTAGTTTTAATAAAAAACACTCATAGTAGATCAGCATATTGTTAATATTGTATTAATATTGTTTTTAAATAAAATATTTAATAATATTAAAACTAGATAAAGCATGTTTTTCCAAAATTACTTTACCACTAATACCGGATACCCAGACTTCATGGCCACCCTGTATATTCAACTATGTTTAACTACCTTTACTTATATACAACATGATTGGTTAATAAGTAATTTCAGCCATAGTATATTGTATTTGGTTTGGGGACTAATATACATGAAATGTAGAGTTAATTTTGATTATGCCATAGTGTAAAAGATAAACAGAAGTGGCTTGGTGTTTTGGGTTCAGAGAAGTGTCAGTCATTCATTTCTTCATTCCTTTAACAAATATTTATGACTAGGCCAGGTGACAGAGGTTAATTTGCTAGGTTCAGGAAACACAAGATCTGGGACAATGATCACCCTCTAGCTTTAACGAGAGACAGAAAATTACCCTACTCTGTCTGCTCACTCACGGCTGCTTCCAAGAACTTCTCTGCTCAGAGCTCCAGCTCCAGGGTGGTCCAGGGCTCATATTTTGTGTTAGGGCGTCATAGACCTCACCAGACTGACTCCACCGACTCCCTCTTCCAGCTGCTTCCCTCCAAGGTATATGCCTCAACGTACAGAGATCACCCTGCCACCCACACATGGTTTTCTAAGAAGTGAAGAGCTGGGTTTATCAGATTGCCTGAACTGGAAATGTGAACTAGAACATGCCAGAGAAGGAAGTGATCAGTAGGCGAGAAGTTTGGGTGTGGATAGAAGTGGGAGAGGCCATATGAGCATTTGAAAGACCAGTTATGAAGGGACTGGTCCCAATGTCTGAGCTGGGGGAAAGGGAGACGTGAGTCTGTGTCTGCACATGTCCTATGAAACCTGGGTGGGAAGAGGATGAGGTCACACAAGAAAGGAGGACCCTTGTTGAAAAGGACAGAAACACCTGAAGGGACGGTGTGGATATATGACCCCTGAGAAGTAAGTACGGTGCTCTGGGGAAAACAAGTCCATCCCTCCGTCTCCATGTCTGCTGTTCTGGATAACTAGCTTGGGCGTGAGAGTTGGCACATCCTATACAAGAAGCCAAAACTTTCCTGAATTATATCTTTCAGATAATGCTCTCTGAAAATTATCTTGAATAGAAAAACAAATCAATCTTGGAAGGAGGGTGGTGGGACTCTAGGTCTACCAGGATTTGGGATGAGAGCAGATACTCAACTCCTCTACAATAAGGGGAAAGAGTAGTTAACTAGTGTGTGTGTGTGTGTGTGTGTGTGTGTGTGTGTGTGTGTGTGAAGAATTGGAACAGGTGGAGTCAGTGACCAGGTGAATAAAATTAAAAGTCTTTCAATTGAGTAAGACCTTTTTCTAATTTAACAAAGAAGAATATGCTATTAAAAGGAGAAAAATTTATTGCATTTAATGCACATGAACATATGATACACAGAAATAGAAATTTAGGAACCTCTTTTTCATATTTGCAAAAAGTGACATTTTCATGGCTTTCTACAGTTTCATTCACATTTTACAGACTTGCATTTATAAATTATATTAATAATATAAATAATGCTTTTTGGAAGATAAATAACACTTCAGTATAGATTGTATGCTTTGTGGTATTTTTTCTAATGTCTTTAAAAATGTCTTTATATTAACATGAGAAAAGACGGACTCTAGTGAAATTTTTATTGAATTTGTCTTGAATAGAAGTTGATACTGGGATATCCCATATTGAAACAAACCACGGGAGTGTTTTATGAAAGATGAAAGCATACAAGTTAGAGAGTAGACACTTCAGAAGTTAGCTGATACCTTGGAGAAATAAGTTTATGCTAATATCATAGAAGACTCAAAATTCATTCATTCTGCCTTAAGCTTTGAAGAGGTTCTTAAGACACAAGTACACACTAGGCCTCTCCATATGGAGTTTAGCCCATTTCTGAAGCATCTTTGTATGTATGAAGGGAGTGGATGTCACTCAGGTTTCCTACCACAACACAGCAGGGTGAAGCAGAGACATTAGACCACAGGACAGGGGCTGCAATCGCAGAGCTGCCTAGTAAGCAAAATATGAACTTCTAATATTCTACAAGATGAAATGGAAAGTACACATAATACACTTGAGATAAAGCATGTGGACAGTAGTTTAAATTATGAACTGAACCAGCTGTGTATTTCACAGAACTGACTATAATCATGCAGATTTGAATGTTTGGTAGATACTTTTTTGAAAATGAAACAAGATGGAAAGTGATGGAAAGTATTTGTGCCCAAAGATTATTTTTTTAAAATAAACATTTAAATGAAAATTTGAATTTTGGAGAACTTTTATCTACCATTGTGAGAGCAACAGTTTCCCAAAATGTAAAACATTTTCAAATGAGATTGGTGTTGATAGTCACACCTGTACTTTTAAAAATAGTCTCTGGGGAAAATGTTGCAACATTTAAAAGATGTGCATGACTCAGGGAGCCAATTTTTTCTAAGTGACCCACGTATCATGTTACAAAATCATGCTTGGGTAAAAGATCCACTCAACAGTGGAAGACAGAACAGTGAATTTTAATGTAACAGCACAAAATGTTCATTGGTAAGGTTTCGGGTTTCATATTGGGGCTAGCCTTTAAGTAACTACCACCTGTGAAGTTTTGGTATTTGTAGAATTGCAGAATATCTGCAATAATTTAAAATACCTCTCCCTGTTCAGCTCCGTATTGTGAGAGCTAAATTTTCCTCATTTTACTTCATTCAGGACAACATGAATGTAGAAAGCATACACAAGAATCTAGCTGTCGGTTAGGGCTCCAGCCACATGCACCGAGGGTGGCAGGTTCGAACTCAGCCAAGGTCAGCTAAATAACAATGACAACTGTAACGAAAAATAGCTGGACATTGTGGTGGGTGCCTGTGGTCCCAGCTGCTTGGGAGGCTGAGGCAAGAGAATCGCCTAAGCCCGAGAGTTTGAGGTTGCTTTGACTGCTGAGACTGCTCCTCGCCACAGCACTCTACCGAGGGGGACATAGTGAGACTGTCTCAAGAAAAAAATAAAAAAAGAATCTAGCTATATTCCATTACTCTGAACATTGAAGAAATTTACAAAAGTAATACCACTCCTCGCTCTGTTTTTTTTTTTTTCTTGGAAAATACACTTACTGTTCATAAAAATTACGTATGAATGGTTTTATGAATCAAGTTATCAAATTTTTGGTTTAATTTTAATTAATTTTCTTTTTTTTTTTAGTTTTAGTTCTAAAGAGTAGCGGCACATCACTGAGTCACTGGAAGGAGAGGAGTAGCTAGCGTGCGCCTGCATTTTGCACAGATCAGTCTGGGCATGGGGATGGAAAGGGGAAAAGTAGGAGTTGATATAGTAAAACAAGACCATTGAAGGAAACCCTAGGAGAGATCCCGGGGCTTTGGAGGAAGAAACTAGTCTTGGGGATTGAGAAATAGATTTATTTGGGAAATGTTTTAAAAGTAAAATCCAGAAGGTAAAGACGAGAGAAGACTCCACAGAGTTAGCTCTTGGTGGAGACAAATAATGGAAGCTGATAAAGGTGGGAAGAAATTCTACCTTGGACATGTTAAGAGTGAATTGTCTTTGAGAAGTTTTATTTTATTTTATTTTATTTTATTTTATTTTATTTTATTTTTTTGAGGCAGAGTTTCACTATGTTACCCTCAGTAGAGTGCCATGGCATCACAGCTCACATCAACCTCCAACTCTTGGGCTTAAGCGATTCTCTTGTCTCAGCCTCTTCCCAAGTAGGTGGAACTACAGGCGCCCCCCACAATGTCTGGCTATTTTTTTGTTGCAGTTGTCACTGATGTTTAGCAGGTCCTTGCCAGTTTTGAACCCATCAGCCCCTGTGCATGTGGCCACCCCCTAACGCCTGAGTTATGGGCGCTGAGCCTGTTTGAACAGTTCTAGAGCACATGCCTGAATCACAATTAGATGTAAAGGTCTGGAGCTTTGAGGAGATGTTGGGGTGAAAGATGCAAACTTTTGACAAAAATGTAAATAAACATATTGAAGGATATTGAAGGCCACTTTTGCTGTTGCCTTCTCATTAGAGCCCCAAAGCTGAGCACAGTAGGCATGAGCAACACCCTAAGATGCTTGAATTATAGAGCACCAAGGAGGGGCCAGGCAACCCTCCAGGGTCTTGCTGCAAACGAGGCAGCCAAAGTGGTCCTGAGATTCCCACCTGCCTCCCACTGTGCATAGTTTAGGACTAGGCATGCTCAGAGCACATTACAGTTGGGAATCATCAGCATCTAAGAGTCAATGAAAAATATTTTTTATTCTGTATATAGTGACATAACTTTAAATGATTGATGTTAATCATTCAAAAATATGAATAAACACAATTTTTCCAAATTAGATCATTCAACAGTACATCATTATAATTACTGATGGAAAAAATCACTCATTTTAATTACTTTATGATCACTCTTATTTGATTACCCCAGTAACACCATACATCTAAAATATCGAGGCTGAAGGTAATAATTGCATTCTTTATCATCTTCTTAAATTTTCCATTGACTTTTCATCACTAAACCATCCATTTCAATGACTTTCTCAACAACCATGTCCAACCTAAGGTTAGCCTTGGTGCTGCTGTGACAAATTGTCTTGCCAGTAGTTACTTTCGTAATTACCTCCACGGACTTCTCACAGTTTAAGCACAATGTTTTGCCTAAAGGATTCTTCCTGGAATGTCATGAGTCAAAGACACCTAATATGAAAACCACGGGACCTCGAGCTTTATGTAGACAGAAAAGACAACCTTCCATCTTGGAAATAGACCCCAGGCGTTTTTCTGTTAATTAATTTTATTTGTTGACAGGGACAATTTGAAAAAATAGTCAGCAGGTTGCTGGGCCATCTCAGGATCTATGGAGCTTCCTGCCTGGTACCCTGGTGAATTGATGTGTTGACTCCCTTGCTGGGCCCTGCCAGGAGATGGAACACACACCGAGCCCAGCTGCTCACTGCTGCTTTTCCTGAGAATGAAATCACCTTGTATAAATACAGCCAGTACATCACCCGCCCCAAATTATTTCTCAGTAATTTTACTCTATCCAGTGGCTTCTTCCTTGGGTGTAAAAGCAAGAGGAAAGTCATTCAATGTCTCTCAGTTGTGTGACACCACAGGAAAGGAAACATTCTGAATTTCATTCATTTTAAATACCATGGTGCACTGAAAGCTGCTTTACTAAAGTAAACCAGGGTTTATTTTGTGAAGAATCAAGAAATCCAGTGTTCTACATCAAAGTGAGATAACATGACGTGTTTTATATGAAAGGTTAGCCTACTGTCAGGAGCACAAAGACCATGCGATTGATGGCAGCTGTCACTGTTATCTTTGTTCATAATGGCTATTACAAAATCTGCTTTAGAGGGCGGCACCTGTGGCTCAAAGGAGTAGGGCGCTGGCCCCATATGCCAGAGGTGGCGGATTCAGACCCAGCCCCGGCCAAAAAAAAAAAAAAAAAAAAAAATCTGCTTTCGAGACTGATTGTTTGACCTTCAAACTTACATCAATCAATCAATTAATAGATGTATACTGGGGACGTAATGTGGCAAATAGTCAATTCAGCAGCTAGCCACAAAGTGTAGTAATTTAGAGAGATAGAATTCACCATAGGGTAGATAAGCACTTTCTCTCTCTCTGTCTCTCTCACACACACACGCACACATAGTGGCATTTAAGGCAGGGTTTAGAGGATATTTAGATTCTTTACAGGCAGTATATTTTCTTCCCATCTCTTCCCCAAATTATATTTTATTTTGAAAAATCTCAAGCCTACAGAGAAGTAGAAAGAAGCAACGTCTATTTATTCTTGACCTAAAGCCTACATTTTTTTTTGTTTGTTTTGGTTCGACCATTTGAAAATAAGTTGCAGATAACATAACACTTGACCCCTTAATACTTCAGCATGGATCTCCAAAGAGATAATCACAATATTATTGTTATACCCAAGAATATTTTAAAAAAAGCCATCATGATATTATCTACTATACAATCTATCTTCAAATTTTCCCATTTGTCACAAATATTTTTAGAGCTTTAATCTTTGGTTTAGGAAACTGTCAGTAACAAGCATTTGGGTGGTAATAAGGTCGCGTCTCTAGTCCCCAGTGCTTTTTATACAGGTTGTTTTACATACGTGAAAAGATAGGCACTTTATCAATCCTTGAATTAACCATTTTTGGTAATGAACAAATGCTCCTCATTGACTTCTCATTTCATAGGATTTTCAAGAAAAGTCAAGCAGAAAATTAAAGCAATTACTCATATAGTTCGCTTTTTAAAGAAAAAATTCACGTTCATTTTCCGATAATTGAAGAGATAAAGAGGAAAAGGGGGTAGGAGGAAATGATGGGTTTCTCTTTAATTATCTACCTAATGGCTTTCATTCTCCAAGATGCGCCATTTGTGATGATCTGGACTTAGCATCACATTGGGAATACAGGGGGGGCTCACAGATAAATATTATTTTTTACCTTCTGTGGTTAATTTGGGATAGTTAGAAACAGAGAGACCTGTTTCTTTTTCTACCCGAGTTGTTGTTTGTGGAACATAGATCACATATCTTTAGAAATAAGTAGATTATGCAGTAATGCTCCGCAGCTGCTGAGTTATTAGCCAAATGCTCACCAAATGGGACCTCTCATTAGGACTCGTGAACAGGTAATCTTTCTTGATAAATGAACTTATAATTCTCAAATCCATTATGCAATATACAGATTTCTCCTTTTATATGGATTTCTAATGTCTTGGAACATAAGATGGCATATTTGATTTCCCATTTTAAAGGATGTAAAATCATTACTGACACTTGATTAAGTTCCTGTTCAAAGTAGCACAAGGGCCCACTAGGAATTAGCTCCCTGGGCAGGGATGCTTTATGCATTAAGGCTCAGATTTTTTTTTCTAATTTTAACTTCAAAGGAAAGTCACATCTTCTGATGAATAGTTTGATATCTTCACCGTTAGGAAAACCCAGATGACAATCGTTATTCACATAAAAATACTGCTGATGTCCTTATTTAACCAAAGCTGCTGAATAAAAGTTAAAATTAAGTGATAAATGAAAACAGATAAAAGTGTTCCTGTATCAGAGCCAGATTGTTTCAGAATCGAATCTGCTCCCTGGTCATAGCTTAGGCATTTGGGGAGAGCTCATTCTTTTTCTTGATAAGCTGAGAGAATTCCTGTATCTTCCTTCATTGCAAGCAGGAAAAACTCACATCATTGACAGAAGTTAACAAAAACACCTGCAGCATTTCCATTTTTTTCATCATTAAGAGACACTGCTGAAATTGGAAACTTTATGTGTTGCTGATGGGAAGGTATAATGGTGCAGATGCTCTGGAAAACAGTCTAGGAGTCCTTAAAAAGGGTAAATATAGGGCTGTCATATGACCCAGTCATTCCCTTCCTAGGTATATAATCAAGAGAAATGGAAACATATGTCCTCACAAAAATCTGCTCTCAAAACAGAATTTTTCAAATGACCCCAAATGGAAATGGCCCAAATGTCCATCAACCGAAGACTAGATAAATAAAATTTACAATAACCCTATAGTGAGATATGATTCAGCAAGGATGTTATTTTGCAATAAAAGGGAATGAAGTACTGCTATGTGCTGGATGATAGATGAACCTTGAAAACAGAATGCTAAGTGAGAGAAGCTTTTTATAGAAGAAGCAAAGGGGATTTTAAGATCCCCTTTATAGTAACTTCCAAAATAGGCAATTCTGTAGAGACAGAGAGTAGGTTAACTGTTCCTTAGAGCTGAGGGAGTTTGGGGGAAATGGATAGTGACTGCTCATGAGTTCAGGGACTTTTTTTTTTTTTTGAGACGGAGCCTCAAGCTATCCCCCTGGGTAGAGTGCCATGGCATCACGGCTCATAGCAACCTCCAACTCCTGGGCTCAAGCGAGTCTCCTGCCTCCGCCTCCCAAGTAGCTGGGACCACAGGTGCC
>CAUYQV010035452.1:0-13763 GCA_963574575.1 Galagoides demidoff | reverse complement strand
TAGCAACCTCCAACTCCTGGGCTCAAGCGAGTCTCCTGCCTCAGCCTCCCAAGTAGCTGGGACCACAGGCGCCCGCCACAACGCCCGGCCATTTTTTTTTTTTTTTTTTGGTTGCAGCCATCATTGTTGTTTGGCGGGCCCAGGCTGGGGACTTGAACCCGCCACCTTAGGTGTACATGGCTGGCGCCTTAGCCAATTGAGCCACAGGCACCGAGCCTCAAGTTTGGTTTTCAAGTTCAACTCAAGTTTGAAAGTTAAGATGAAGACTTTGCAACTCATACCTTGGGCAACAAGGGGGCAGGAAAAGACACAAGAAAAGGAATTGGAGCACAAAGAAGGGCTGATGTTTTCAGAGGAGGATAAAGGTAATAGCACCAGGGAATGCCACATCTGGGAGGGACCCCAGGGGAACATTCTGTTTATCCAGGTTCTGCCTTTAATTAACTAATTAATTATAATTTCTAGCAGCAGACACCTTCTCCCCTCCTTTTTTTTCAAGTGACATCTTAAACAAAAGCACAATATTGAAAACACAACTGTCATCTCCAGAGCCTTATGCCTTGGCCTTCATTTAACCTTCCTACCCAACACCCAAAGGCCCCTGGGCACATAGTCTGCAAAGTGCAGCTCCAACCCAACTCCCCTCCATCAAATATGCTGATGAGGCAACTGAGGTGCAGAGAGGGGAAGTAATTCTCTGGAGAAAGGGTGGGGAAAGTGTCTCTAAGACCAGGTGGTATAGCCTGGCAGAGATGCCTAAAACTTAAAAGTGAAGTGAGGTTGTGGGCAGGGATTAGGAGTGGTTCTGAAAGTGCTAATCATGAGATGACCTTGGATTGTGAGGATGGAGACCCCACAGCTTCCCAATGTCCCTGCCCTGCTCCAGTTGGACTAGTTACTCCAATTCTGGAGTCCCTCTTGAGCTCCAGATGTAGGGCCATAACTCCATACATGGATGGTTACAACTTATACATTTGACTCAGGGGCAAAGGGAACAAATGCAAATAGGAGTCACTTTAGGAAGCCTTCCAGTCATCCGTTTAGAGCATGAATGCAAATTTGTTGGGTATGATACACCCTAATGCTACCCATGACAGACATTGCTAATCAATTGTAGCACCTTTCCTGCTGGGCCTAGATACAGCCTCAAAATTATTTGCAACTTAGTGCTCTGGGCAGCCATTACCACTGAATCAAGAACTGGTCCTTAAGATGAAATCTCTTTGTTCTTCCTGGTTTGTGGCAGTGCTGATTGCTGTCCTTAGCATCATGGCCACATACTTCTCCAGTGTGTGTGCATTTCAGAGAAGCCTGAAACTGCATTTCCCAGAACCCCCTTCTCTATACAGATCCCAGTTAAAGTCTGCCAATGGGAGGCACTGTGGGAGAACTGGGAGGTGGAGGAAAACAGCAGTCATTCTCTGGCAGCAGCTGTAGCTGGACTTACAGACAAAACTTAAAGCCTTGAAAATTGCATGTTCTGGTGCTTCAGGCTGCTGAGGTTGGTGGCTGCAGCAATGGCTGAGATTGTTGGGGCCGGGTGAGCTCTTATAAATCTGCCTCTGGCAGCTGCTGGCCTGACCTTTTTTTCTCCAGCCTTTCCAGCAAGAGTCCAATTCCCTGTATTAGAACCCTTCCTACATGGAATACCTAGAGTGGCTTCTGTCTTCATGACTCACCCCATGGTGGCTACAGTAATGTTAACACCTTGAGGGCAGAGAACAGAACTTGGCTGCAAGGTGGATATTCCCTGATTTGCTAAACATGAAAGGCAGGTTCTTATTGAGTTTGCTCTTCCTGTTTCCTGTGTTTCTTCTGTGGCCCACCTAGAGTGCAGAAAAGATAGCAATGGGAGGGAGAATTCTAAAACATCAGAATGGCATAGTAGAATTTGGAACTAGAAGGACCTTTGTGCAGAAGCAAGTTGATTCTTTTCATTTTAATGCTGGGAAAAACTGAGGCCTGGATAGGAGAGCTATGCTAGTTAGTCCCACAGCTGGGGCTAGAAGCCAGGCCTGCTGCTCTGGTCCAGCTCCCATCCTTGGACCCCAGGGTCTTCAGTAAGAAGATTCATCTGAACTTCATCTGAAGGCACAGCCATGCTGAAATATATCCCATAGCAGGCCAACTACTTTGATGTGAGGTGGTAAACATCTGGTGTAAAGAGAGGCCCAGGTGAGTGAGTTCTCTAGCCTGCCCAGGATGGGGGAAGGGCAGGGGCAGCTCTCAAGACAGCAGTAGAATATGGAAACGAAGTTGCCCTCATCCTAACCCTACTATGGAAACCCTATCACTCTTCCATCTGGTCACAGGCACCTCATCTTAAAGGAATCTTTGTTTCTGTAAATGGCTGGAAAACATGTCATGAAATTAAAATCAACTGTGACGCTTTCTTTTTGTAACCATTCTCTTGCCTCCACTGGCCTTGGGGTTGTGGGCTGCCTCAGCTCAGACTCCTTGCGGCAAGCCTCTGACTTAACAGAGAAGGACTTTATCACAAGACTATGGGGGAGCGGCAGAATTATCAAGAAGGCAGGAGCACTAAGCTTGGAAATTATGTCCCACCCCCTGGATGCCACCCCTGCACCCCCTTCTGGCTCTGGTGCCTCTGCAGCTGCCATAGTACTGAATGATGAATTTGTCACCACCTTTCTGTTTTGAGGTGCCAGCTCCAGATTCATGGTCCATGTGGGTCATCTGGAGGGGCAAGATGCCCACTTCTCCTGATCCCTGGCAGCCAGAGGGTCCCCTGGTGCGCCCTGATGCCGGGATGCCACACGACCAAATTGCACCATCACAGCACCTTAGTGGTGTGACCTCCGAGCCCCATATTCTCTCAAATGCCTGCAAAGCCTCCATTAATGGAGTTTCAGGGCTTTGCCTACTATTAATGCCGTGTTTTTCAAACTTCTTTTTAATCTCAACGGCGCACTTGAACCCATAGTCAAACTTCCACAGCACACTTAAATTATGTTGATTAAAAAAAGAGTTAAAAAAGAATATATTCATTGTGCTTCAAACTTCTTTTGAAGATAATTTAATTAATGATCTTTAAAAATTTTTGTGGCACACTCAAGATCCTCTCACGGCACACCTATTGGAAATCACTGTATTAGTGTATAGGCTGTACCTTTCCACCACTTCCTCCTCGGGAGGAATGAGCAGCAATCAGCTGTTTTTGAGAAGCCCAGGTCTAGCCCTCTCATGGGGAATGATGCACTAACATTTTGGTGAACTACCCCTTGGGGTAGGATGTTGCTGCTCCCATTAGCCCTTGGGGAAACCATCCCCACTTCCACTGAGGTGGGGGCCTAGTTGGGGAGAGGGTCACAGCTGTAGGTCCCAGGACTCCCACAGCTTGTCTTTCTTATCCCCTAGGAAAGCTCCGGGTGAAGACGGCCCCACTGAGGAGGCACAGAGAGCGGTGGGTTCAGGGGGACATGTCCACACGCATCCTCCCAAACAGTTTTCTGAAACTGTGCCAACAGGGTTTGGCTCTGGCTGAGGTGGCCACACATTCCGGTTGTCACCACCACTACTGACTGCCAATTTCTGTTTAAGGCATTTCCTAGACACTTAAGTGTTGTGCGAAGCATCTAAACCAAATTAGCTCATTTAATGTTCTCCCCTTAACGACTAAGGCAACCGGTGCGCAAGGCTTGGGAGTTGAATGCAGGCAAATTCATTCTCTTCCCACTAAACTACTGGGCTTTTTCCCCAAAGTCTAGCCTCTTGCCCCACTTACTGAGCACCAACCATGAATGAGTAATACACAGTTGCCTCAGGCTCACTTTCCCACCACAGGCCCAGACGGTCTGAGAATGGGCTAATGCTCAGGGCACCTGTGTCTGCCCAACCGCTCAGCATCTGGACTCTCCTGGGTAAGCTGCAGTGGGGCAGCAGCTTGGGCTCTCCGAGAGTGGAACGAGAACCACACTGAGTACCTATGAGTGCAAGGGAGGCACAAAGAGCTTTTCATACATTGTTACTGTGGAAGCCAACGAGACGGACCAATGGAAACAAGCAAAGGCTTTTTGTTCCGAGCTTGCTGTAGCAAAGGAATCAGCCACCATCACCTGCATCTTGGCAGAGATTCAAGGCAGGCAGAGGAGTGGGAAGGTTTCATAGTGGTGAAGAAGGCCTGGTTAGAAGCTATTGGCTTGGGGGTGGGGGCTGTAGGTGGGCTAACCAGACAGGGGGCACCCTAATGAGATGGGTTGGGTGGTGTATTTGGCTTCCTTTGGTTGGTCCTACATTGCAAGTGGGGACAAAACTTAGGGACTCTGTCGGTTATTAATCAAGTCCTGGCCATTTAGGGTCAACTCTCGAAGGGCTTATTGTTCGGCTTCCAGTGTTGTCACCAGAGACAGTAGTCTGGCTTCCTCTAGGTCTGACTCAGCAGCAGACTGCCTACAGGGGTTGCTTATTGTAGACAAGGGCTGGTTTCCTAGCCAGGTGGCTGCAGGTTTGGGGTCATGGCTCTATTTCTTTATATGATCTGGCCATCGTCTGTTTGCATATTCATCTTCTCAGGACTTAATCCCCACAGCAGTCCATCTCACAGAAGAGGAAACTAAGGCCCAGAGAAGTCAAACCCCTCAGCTGGAGTGAAGCCAGGTTGACCTGATCCCACACCAAGCTGCCTCTCACCGTCCACCCCCACACTCCTACCAGCATAGTACAATGGACCCCATCAATAGCACACATAGTCCCCTAGGGCAGGATGGTGAGTTTCCCTGAGGGAGAAAGGGGCCCCGTGCTTTCGGTGCTGGGCCTGCAGGTGGTGCTCAGGGAGGGGGATTGGAGGACGCTGGGGAGAGGGGAGGGCTTGCAGGTCTGCCCCAGTGGACATGCCCCCAGCTCATAATTGCCTTAAGGGGCAAAGGGAGCATGAGGGGTGCTCTCTGATGCCACCTTTGTCCCCCCTTCAATCTGTGCCCACACCCCAGTCAGTGGTCCTTGAGGTCCTCAGATGCAACCATCCCTGACCAGGCTCTTCCCTCTGCCTGGGATGCCTGTCCTAGCTCCGCCTCCTCATTCAGGACTGGGGTCAAGTGTCACCTCCAGCTCAGCAGCTGCCCCTGCAGGCCATCTCACCCCTCACCCCCCATTACCTTCATAGTACCTCCCATAATCCCAGATGGCAGGGTTGGCAATCCTTAGCGTATGGACTGACTGAGGACAAGGCATCTGTATGCCTTGCTGGGTGGTGCTCAGTAAGAACCTTGTGAATGGATAGGTGAGTCCTGACTCCTTCCTCCCGCTGAGTGAGGGAGAGGGCACTGAGCAGAGCCAGCCTCGGGGGGCTGTTAGTCTAAGGCAGCCAGCAGCCCTTGTGTGTAGGGGGTCACTTCCAGCAGCAGGTGCCCAAAGTAACAAGGATCAGGTGCAAAATGTGCAGGCTGGTGACTGAGGGATCTGTCAAAGGCTGGGCTACCCTGCAAAGTTAGGATCATCGTCATTCCCCTTCTTTGTGACAATGAAGGAACTTGCCTGAGGTCCCGGCCAGTGACAGACCTCATTGAGGGGCTGAGTCGGGATTTTACCCCAATCTGACCAGCTCTAGAACATACTTCAGCAAGCCTGCTCCTGCTCTGCCTGTCCCCCACCCTCCAGCATCTCCTGTGCCTCCATTCTTGCCCACAAAATCTATTTTACCCTGATGTCACCTGGAATCCACAGGCAGGGGCAAAGAAAGGTCTCCTACCCAGCTCCCCTCCTGCTCTATGTTACTATGAGGTGGGGTCTCCAGATGGTCTCAACAGAATATGAGATGTACAAAATACAAATTAGTCAAGGCAGAAAACAATCTGCAATGCAGCATGGCTCCCAGTTGTAATCACCACCACATATACGATATGACATGGTGCAGCTCACACGTGATTTTTACTTTCAGTAACTGAAATTTGCTTCCCAACGGGTTCACACCCCGGTGTCCACTTGGCCTGTCTGTGCAAAAGGCTCTGCTCACTGGTCCCTGGGACCCCCTGGTAGGTACCTGAGCCGGGCCCTACCACTCTCCCCAGCCCTGGCCTGACTGGGAGCAGAATGAACAGGGCACGGAGGAGTTCTGGGCTTGCAGGCTTTGCCCCAGCCCTCTTGGGGTCTGTCCCTGCCCAGGCCAGGGCTTGTCTTGTCCACAACACTGCAGCCAAAGAGCAAGGGGCAGAGAGGAAGCCCTCAGTGCTATGGCCAGATCGGAAACCGTGTGCCCAGGCCTCAGTAGTGGCTGTGTGGCTTCAGCATCCTGGCCTTAGTTTTGTCATCTGAAAATGGGGATAGTGAGGCTTCCTGCCTTGTAGGGGGCCCATTTTGAGGATAATGACATGATAAAGGTCAAACCCTTGGCCCAGGCCTGGCTTGGGCTGGCTGCAGCCACCCCTAGATGCTCACTTTTTCCCCTTTTCTGCTGTCACTTGAAGGTGGCTTCATTTCATGATGACCCCAAGGCAAACCAAATCTAGATGGTTCATCTGACACTACAGCTTCAAAGATGTACCCAAACTCTCCAGGTCCCCACAAAGCCCCCAAGTAGGGCTCAGGGTTACCTATGACTGGGAATCTTCTAGGAACATGGTTGTCCTATGTTCCCAAGACCCAGGAACTGCTCCCGGGGAGCCATTCTACCTGCAACCTTCTAGGCCACACCCTTCCATTTTGCAGATCAGCAAACTGAGGCCTAGAGGAGAAAGTGACTTGGTTGGGGTCACACGACTGGAATAGAGCCAGGGCAGCACCCAAGATTGCTGAGGCCTCTGTGGGGTTCTCTCATGTCAGTTGCGGCTTTGACTCAGCTGTGGAGGAGGGGTCCCTCTCAATGACACCTGGAAACCAGGCAGGAGGAGAACTGAGGTCATGGCCTTCAGGACCCACCTCAGTGGGTGTGTCTTGGTGATCTTTGTAACATCCTTAACCCCCTTACCACAACCTTCCACTCCTCCTGCTCAGGTCTTGACCCCCTTCCTCTGAGACAATTTATCCACCAGGAGGTAGCAATGACTGAACGCAGCTGGACTACGGTTTCTACTTTATCCAGGAGATAAAGTTGGGATAGCGGATCCACAGCAGAGGCTGAAACCACGAATCTCCCCCACCTCTTTGATGTGCTTTCTATTTAGAGTCAACTGCATTTCATTTTGCAGCTGATAATCAGACTCCCATCTTAGGTCAACCAGAGGAGGAGACAGATTCAGGTCAATCTTGGAGTCTGGTTAGTTTGTGCAGATGCCACCCACCTAAGATCTGATGTGCAGCTACAACAGGAAGGTGTGGGAAACTTGCCGTGAGGGTAGAGGAGGGGAAACAGAAGTTTTCTCTTACCATATCAGAAGGGAGAGCACATGGGGTGCAGATCGAAAGTCAGGAAATTGCCAGTCTATTCTTGGCTCTGCAATTAGCTGGCTGTGTGCCCTTGGGTAGGTCACTTCCCTCCCTGGGCCTCAGTTTCCTCATTTTATATAACCAAATGGAGGATAGTCAAGGCTCTTCCTTTCAGCTCTAAAAAGCCCATGATTCTAGCTGGGTGTCTGGCCATGGGTGAAGAAATCAAAGACTTAGTTTCATTTCATAACTTGGGCCCCTCGGCACTTCCCAGTTGGGGCTGGGAACAGGACCAAGCATTCATTGACGAAACTAATCTGAGTTTCAGGGAGGTGGCCAGCAGCCTCGGCTGTCAGGAACCTCACCCAAGAAGAGGACAGTGCCGGACACAGCCCGGACGAGGGCTTAGTTCTACCACCCAAGGACTGTGATTGGTGTCCAGGCATCTGATGTTTATTCAGACTGGGGCTTTGGCCTTCGTGGGCTCAAATGTCATTAGCTGCTGTTTTTGATCAATGGGAAACAGTGAAAGCAACAAATAATAATGCCCATTTGCTGGTAATTTCAGTCGTTTGTGGCATTTAATTAGCATAATTGACCTAACTGGAACTTTTTCTCCACCTGAATTTAAAAATATACCACTGATCCCCCACCCCAGTACATCTGAGAAATTTTTTTTTAATGAGGTTTCAACTAAAGCCCAATATCAAAACACCATATAATACTTTTATCTCATTGAAGACATTTGATGCTTATTAAAATATTATTGCTTTAAGGCTTATTTTGATTTTTTGCCCAAGAGTGTGTGCAGAGCCTCGCTACTCAGATAATAACAAAGAAACCTTAAAACGGGAAAAAAACACATGAAAGGTAATATGTTCCCCATTAGTCCCAGTATCATTTCCCCAGGATTACTGCTTTCCAAATATAGCATTAGTTTAAAAATAAAAGGCCGTTTATAGTAATGGGACACTTGGTACTACTTTGGAGTATGTGGGCCACAGCTTCATTAAGCGGGAACTGCAGGGGAGAGGGCTGGCTTAAAAAAATCCCAGCATGCCTCCTCAAAGGCCCCCCCAGACAGGCCACCTACCCTGACCCACGGCCCGTGTCTAACAAGCCCTTAATTCTGTTTTCAGAACTGCTTCTTCGTGCACTGTTTCTTCTAAAGATGAAAACATTTGGGAAGCTGAGAAGTAATCGATTGAGCTAGCACCACCAGGGAAGAGAAGCGACACTCTGGAACTCTGCATTTGGTCTCAGGGGTGGGAATGTGACTGCCATCCATGCCAAAGGGGTCTTTCTGGGTTTGGTGGGATGCTTTTATCCTGGGAGTTGCAGGGGCTGCCAGCCCCGGAGGAGATTTCTGACCATCAGAAGCACATCAGCCATGCATATAAGCTTGGTTTGTTTGACACAGACGTGCTTTTTTTTTGGTTAGGGATCGCTGAAGTCCATTTTCAGTTGGATGAACTAATCTAGCAAAGGGCTGGAACAGTTATGTACACAGAAAGGCTCTCGCAAGTGGTGGCGAGGACCACTCCAGTGTGCTTCCAGGGACTGGCCTGTCTTGAGCACCCACCGGAAGCTGCCAGCCGCTGAAGGCCCCTGAAGAGACTCATGTTGCACGATTGCTATTCTGAACCAACAATGCAGGCCCCTTCCGGTTCGGGAGCTGGTCTCCTGGCACTCAACAAGCACCCAGCTTTGGGAGGCCTCAGAAAGCCAGGGAGGGAGCTTCCAGCCCGAAGGGAGGGAGAAGCGCTCCTGGTTTTAAATCCCCAACTGAATGCCAACCATATCTTGTTGTCAGCGGAGAGGGGAAGATCAAGAGAGAGCGATGGGAGAGAATGGAGAAGAGTAACAAGAGCTGAAATTTATGGCCCGAGGCTTGTGTTCTGCCCAGAGGCAGGTGGCATTGTCCACCCAGGGGTCTGCCCCACCAGTGTGGCTATTGCCCCAAGGGAGGGCTCCTGCCTGAAACCCAGTACAAGCTGGCTGGGGGTTGGGGATGCTGTCTCTCTGTAGGGGAAGTATCCTGTCTGACTGTAGAGCTGGGACCTCCTTGTCCAGCCTCATCTAATTGCTGCTCTTGATGATCTAAACTCTTCTTTCAAGCCAAGAATGGTCTCCATATTCCTAACAGTGGCCTTGGAGGGCAGGGCCAGCCTCAGGGTAGGGGCCTCCTCCATCACTTACAGACACGGATTCTCTCATCCAGTCCTCTCACCACCACCCTAACTTGGTAAAGTTACCGTGACTAACTTGCAGGGAAGGGAATCAGGGTGCAGGAAGGTCGATTGACTTGCTGAGTGGGGGAGCAGTCTGGCTCATGTGGGGGGCCTTGGCTGCTGTGTGGAACCTTCCCTCTTCCCTCTCACTGGCTTACAGTCCTGGGCTCACAAGTGGCTCACATGTCCCTTGGAGGGGGAGAAGATGGAGTCAGTCCCTTTGAACAACGCTTACCTTGGAGTCCCTGCGTTTCTCTAGGGCAGTCCTTCCTTGGGAGATGCTCAGAGTCACGGATCTTGGACAGGGCACCAGTGGTGTCTGAGTACTTCCATGGCCCATATGATTCCTGCCCTCGGGAGCTCACACGGGCGGGAGACAGAGACAACTAAGAGCCGTATTAAATGGCTGGAAGAGTGGGCTAGTTGCAAAGGAATTTGTACTGTAACATGGAGTTGAGATTCACCTCAGAGAGCATAGCACCTTTACCACTAATCTACAGATGGGAAAGGAGCGGCATAAAGGAGGAAAGCTGGGTGTCTAAGGTTAGATGCAGGGCTGGGGCCAGAACGTACAGGCGTTCACACCCCTGGCCTCCTCTCCCCGCTCTGTCCGGGTCTGCCATGCCTCATGAGACGGGTTGGGGCGAGAATGGTGGTCACTGAAGCTCTTCAGGGAAACAGGGACTGGGAAGAGCAGAGGCAGGTGACCAGGAGAGGGTGTGAGGACCCTCCAGGTAGAGCAGGTAGCCTGCAGGTGATGTGGGATGTGGGACATGGGAGGACGGGGGTAGAGAGACTGCATCCCCAACTCAGTCCTTCTGATGAGTAGAGCTGCGGGGGGGAGGGAAGGAAGAGGATCCCGAGGATGGAAGTGGGCTGTGAGCAGTGAGCAGTGGCTGCCAGCAGCATGGGGAGAGGGGGGGAAGACCTGCTGTGAGCTCGTCACCCTGGCATAGGTGTGCTCAAAGGACAGTACCATGCTAAGGCTTCTGACCTCCTGACACATCCTGATGGTGGGTAGGGGAGGACTCTGCTATTTATCAACGGTTTTTCATGGACAGTTTCCTGCTCTCTCAGATTCACCTGGTGCTGATGTCAGCAGACTTCTGCATCTGTTCCGTGGGACCCATCACCTGCCAAAGCTGTGCTGCCAGCCTGGGGAGTGGGGGGCAGCAGGGTCCAACAGAACCATGCAGGGCCAGGGCAAGGAAAGCACAGAGCTGCAGAGCTCTGCAGGCCCAGGGAAAAGCCTCTGGTTTCTTGCATTTCAAATGGGCTGCAGTGGTCACTGCTGGCGGATGCCACATTTCTGCTGAGTCAGAGCCATTTCAGACTCTGTTCACCTGTAATGAGTGAGCTTCTTAGGGAGACATTACCATACTGGATGTGGGAGCCACCCAGGAAAATGAAGAGGACAGTCTGAAAGTCAGAGGTGATGACTTCGATCTAAGCTCTGGCTTTGAAATATTCAAAACTCCCTGGGACCAATGTGGGTCAGTGCATCCTTCATTCTTCTGTGAAAAAGTCAGGCCAACATGGACGAGCCTCTGGGCAGCTTGGTGGTCAGGGAGTTTGTGGGGCCTTTTGGCTGAATCACAGGTGAGTAAGGCAGGAACACAGATGCCCTGTGGGGCTCACACAGGGTAGAAACCTCCTTGGGCTAAATAAAACCTGAGCCCTCTCCAGCCCAGCTGACATGCAAACCAAGACCCACACCAACAGTCCTGGCCAGCCGGTGGCAGAATGAGGCCTCCAGGGTCAGAGGTTCTTTTCACATTTTACGTGTTGTATTTCCCCCCACCTTGTGAGTGTAATCTAACCTACTAGCATGCAAGGCTTTGGGGATTTTGAACTTGCCCTACATCAAATATCCCCCCTCCTCCACGAGGGAGAAAACCCCAGCCACTCTCTGCCGCACACTCTGCGGGCATTAGATTGTCTAGAACACATCAAACAGCCTAAATCTCCCTTGTAAAAGTTTTACAAGAAAATCATTGAAGACCAGCCAAGCTATCCTTTTGCTCTCCTCCTCCTTAAATTCCAAACCGAAGCCGATATTCTCAATTCCCCCACTTTGGTGTCGGCTGGTGAGAGCGCGGGGCTGCTGAGCGGACAGTGGCGGAAACCTCAGCCCTTGGATCATTAGACTTGCAGGCCACGGCTGTGGGATCTAGTGATTTGGACATATTTTATTTAACCAGCTTAGTAAAAGGTAATATTCAGCAGCTGTGATCTATAGCAGAATTACAATTTTCAGGGTCAAGGAGGGATTTTGATATTAGGAGGTTGGGCAGAATTGCTATGAAATCTCATGAGCTGTCTTTAAAAATAAATGAGAAAATAGGTTATCCAAGAGTCATTGTAAGGGAAAAATCAATAGGCAGTGTCTATTCACTTGGGCTATCAAAATCCTTGAAATTTGAACAAAAGTTTTACGTTTAGTGTACTGTAGGTTTTGAAATACCAGCACTGGAGGCGCGGTGGGTACAAATTCACTGTGCTGTGCATCCAGACGAGGTGAGCCTTGTGAAGCTGCCTGGCTTCCTCTGAAGTCGGGGGAGCATCTTGGCGACCAAATTAGACAGGCAAAAGGAGACTCCTGGGGAAAACCACTTCATCCAAGGCATCCCGGGTGGGTCAGGAGCATTAGTGCAGGTGTGGCCAATGACTCAGCGCCTCTTCCCAGCCCTGTCCCTCCTCCTGTCCAGGAGGAAGGTGGACCCCATGTGTCCTCTCTTCCACAAAATCCATGTTGCCCAGGCCTTTGGATGACAACAAATGATAATTTAACAGGGAACCTCCTGGTGGTGAAATTTTGGCAGAGCTGGTTGATGGAATGAAAAAGTTGTTTCCTGTTCGTTCACGCATCCATTCAACTGAGGACACACGATGGGCCATGATCAATTCCGGCACAAAAATGGAGGGAAAAAAAAATAGGCTTTGCACGAGCCCTCTCAGAGTGTACACACTAGTGGGGGAGGTGAGCATAAAATAAATACAGAAATAAACACTCGAGTACAGATGGTCATAAGGAAAAAGGTAGTTTGAGAAAGAGAGAGGTGGGCCTTCTCGAGATTGGGGAGGGGTTTGAGAAGGCTTCTCAGATGGGTAGGGGAGAGAAGGATGGGGTACACTCTAGGTAGAGGGATAGGGCTTGGGGTGTTGGAGGAAGAAAGGGGGTGAGGGAGCAGGAGCGAAGGCAGGAGCAAGGGTGGGGTGGAGCTGGTGAGGGTAGGTGTCAGGTCAGGAAGGGCTTAGGCAGCCATGGCAAGGAGTTCTAATTCAAAACGTTGAGCCAATTTGAAGGATTTTGAGTCAGAGGAACCAATGATCGGATTTCCATTTTTCAGTCTTCACCCTGGCTATTGTGAGCTCGTGAGCCTGGTGACAGTGGAGAGGGCAGTGAGGTGCCTGTGGCAGTGGCCCAAGAGAGAGAGATGGCAGTGCCACCTGGGGTAGAGAATGACTGGAATTCCCTAGTGTTCCTGGGAGCACAAGGGAAACCTATTACTTGTTCTGCACTTCCCTTTGGGGTGGCATGAGTTGGGGACACCAGGCACCATTTTATACTGTGGCAGTCCTTCCTAACTCACATCTCTGTTCTACAGAATCTGCTGCCACCCAGTCCCACCCTCAGTAGTGGATTATTCAGGGATCACTCAGTTCTCCAGGGGTCCACGATCCCATATGGAGCAAGGACTAGGTGCAGACTGAATAAGTACTGTATCTTGCATGTCCTAGTCTTTGGAGTTTCATGGATGTTATTGTGAATTCATGTGAAAGCGTTTTATCACAGCATTATCATTTTCCAGTCTCCAAATTCACAAAAAAAATTTTTTTAATGTCTCAAATGTGTCCTTCAGGATGCCAGCACACTTGACATTGGGAAGGCTTAAACCAGCCCAACCAACCAAGACTGCCTGCCTTACTCTCCAGGTCTCCCTGTGACTGATTTTCAGAGCAGTCAACCACCAGCTACCTGCTATGTCTCCCTCAGTAGCCTTGAGCTCTGGAAAAGGCCTTCCTGATCCTTGGTGCCGTGTCTGACAGTTAGTGTTAAAAAAAATTTAATTTTTTTTTTTTTTTTTTTGAGACGGAGCCTCAAGCTATCCCCCTGGGTAGAGGGCCATGGCATCACAGCTCATAGCAACCTCCAACTCCTGGGCTCAAGTGAGTCTCCTGCCTCCGCCTCCCAAGTAGCTGGGACCACAG
>CAUYQV010035449.1:0-11373 GCA_963574575.1 Galagoides demidoff | reverse complement strand
AGATGGGATCACTTGTTCTTTTCTTGCTAATATGTTTGAGTTCTCTGTGGATTCTGGTTATTAAACCTTTGTCAGAGACATAACCTGCAAATATCTTCTCCCATTCTGAGGGCTGTCTGCTTGCTTTACTTACTGTGTTTTTGGCTGTGCAGAAGCTTTTTAGTTTGATCAGATCCCAGTAATGTATTTTTGGTGTTGCTTCAATTGCCCGGGAGGTCTTACTCATAAAATATTCACCCAGGCTGGTTTCTTCAAGTGTTTTCCCTGCACTTTCTTATAGTATTTTTATAGTTTCATGTCTTAAGTCATGGAAGAAACCCAAGTGCCCATCTACCCATGAATGGATGAATAAATTGTGGTATATATACACCATGGAATATTATGCAGCCTTTAAAAAGATGGAGACTTTACTTCTTTCACTCTTTACTCATTCACTCTTTTAAGGACTGAGTTTACATGGATGAGTTTACATGGATAGAGCTGGAACATATTCTTCTTAGCAAAGTATCTCAAGAATGGAAGAAAAAGTATCTAATGTACTCAGCCCTACTATGAAACTGATTTATAGTTTTCATATGAAAGCTATAACCCAACTATAGTCCAAGAAGAAGGGGAAAAATGAGAGGGAGGGGAGGAGATGAGAGAGGATGAGTGCAGGGAGGTTAATTGCTGGGAACACACCTACAGTGCATTTTACAAGGGTACATGTTAGATTTACAAAGTGTAGAGTATAAATGCCTTAACATAATAACTAAGAAAATGCAGTGAAGGCTATGTTAACCAGTTTGATGAAAATATTTCAAATGGTATATAAAACCAGCACATTATATCCCATGATAGCATTAATGTACACAGTTATGATTTAATAAAAAATATATTTTATACTTAAAATTTGCTAAGAGAGTAGATCTTAAGTATTCTTAATACACACATACAAAGATAACTTTGCAGAGTGATGGATAGGTATTTAATTAGCTTAATCATTGCAATCATTTCACAATGTATATCTATATTAAATCACATTACACACCTTGAAGTGTAGTATTTTTTTCAATTATACTTCAATAAAGCTGGAATAAAAAGATGATGATGTTGTTGATGATATATTATTCCCGTGTATAATAGAATTTTAGAATTTGTATCCTTCCTGTTTTTTAATTTCTTTCAATTTTAAGAGAATAGCTCAATTCTTGATGGATCAGCTGTCCTTAAAAGAGTGAATTGTCAGGACTTTCTTAGGATCCAAATCCACTCATCTGATCTAAATCCTTTCAAATACAAGTAGCCTTAGGAAAACCTAAAGTTTGAGCTAATTGGGTTGTATTGTATATAAGAAATTCAGATGAGGTATTGAAAACAAGATTTTAGAGTTTACAGAGGATACTAAAACTGGAGGCTGAGCAAATAATGAGGAACAAAACAATCAGACTCAGAAGGATTTGGATTGTATAAGTAATTGGATCAGCAGATGGCAAATGCAGTGCAGTACAGGAAAATGTAAAATAGACTTGAAGCAAAAGAAACAAACTAGAGAATGTGTGCTAAATGGAATAATCATCCAGAACGCTGACCAGGAAATGGAAAGGAGGGGCTATTATAAAACATAAATCATGGCAACTCTTAGTTTATGGCTAATTCTGTTGTTTCAGAATCCTATCAGAGAGAAGGTGCACGTATATTATCTATACTGGGAACTGACTGTACCCTACGGGAAGGAGCAGTTGCTTCCAATTTCAATCATTTCACCACTCAGTTTTGGAGGGGGTACCTTTCCAAAAAGGTGTTGCTTTTTTGAGTGCAGATTTTTCTCCTCTTTGTTTAGGCTTATGTTCATTATTCCATAATTACCCTCCTCAGACATTCCTGGGAAGATTCAGAACAATGTTTTTAGGATATTTTACTAATTACCCTCTATTTCACCTTGTCAGAAAATCCCCAGGAGGATCCACATAAGGGTATCACTCCCCATTTGCCCCATACCACATATTTTGCAGGTGTGGGAGATCAACTATTTGGTGAGGCAAAGTTACAGGTTGGGTATTAAATTTTTTTTGTTATGTGTCTGCTCAGGAATTATCTGGGCATCTAGTTTAAAAATGGAATTACCTAGATGTCTCCTCCAGGGGCTGACGTAGTTCTATTGGGAAGGGGTTTGGCATCTCTAAGAAGCACTCACAGTGATACTGATGTGGGCCTTGTTTGGGGACATCCTGAGAAACACCAAGAAGCTGAAGAAAAGAAGGAGTAGAAAAAAAGCATCAAGTCCTAGTTCCTGCTCATCTAACAGATTAGCTTGTTAACAGTCACACTGCTCAAGTCTCAGTTCTTTATCCGTCCAGCATCACACCTGAAAGAGGAGCAACTAAAATAATATTTTAAACCTTATTGCATACAAATAGGAACTAAGGGAAAATGCTCGCCAAAATGTAACGTGTACTATTCTGATGCCACAATAATGTGCTTTCAGATGGATGATGAGGCCGCCATCTATACCCAGTCGGAGTCAAATTTGCCTTTTCATCTATTGCCACAGGAATTCTCACCCATAGTTGATCCCTGCAACCAAGTAGGTACTGAAAGTAGTAGGTGTTTTCCTTTGTGTGTGTGTTTTTTTTTAAGTGTTCACAGAAGGTCACTAACTGTGTCCCCGCGGTTTTTTACTCTCAGGGAGCACCGTTTTGAATAGCAGTTGTCAGTGTTTAGATCCAGTTGCATACCCTATGGTCACTGATACTCAACTCCAGCTTTTGTTGTTGAGAATGAAAATGACTTCCGCTGGCCTGACAAGCACATAATAACCACCCTTTCATCGTCTACTACTGAGGTCTCTTTCTGATCTGCAGAAAGTAAAACCGATCTGTTTACAAATCATAACTGAGCCCATTGAGCAAAGTATCCTGTGAAATAAATTAATCTTGAGAATATGTGAAAATGTCCGTAATTCTTTTCTTATTGAAATCCTGTATCATACCGGCAGAGTGTGACGGATGGTTGAATTAAACAACGATAAATCCCCAAATGATATGAGTCAGCTAAATGATGGCATCCAAAGACATTGTGCTCTAGGATGAAATTTACTAAAAACACAGAAGTGTATGCACAGCTTTTTGTGCATACACTTGGTCTGTAAGATTCTTTTTGGAACATGGCTACCATGTGATGAGCTGAGCAATAAGTTAGGTGTTTAAAAATATTTTTTCAGGTGCTTTTTTGTATTCATGATAGATTCTCAACACCAAAAATCAATCTCAATCAAAGCAGCAACCGAGTTTATCATAAATTATCATGAAAAGGTTTTCTACTGAGTAGATGGTTAATTACTATCTAATTTGAATAATTTTGCATATTAATGAGAAATGAATGAAAATCATTTTTAGATTTTTAACTTCAGCTGAGAAACCCATGGAGATAATGGCTCCTTTTTAAGAGGCATGTGATCTCTGTTACTAAAGGAGATACTGATTTTTTTTTAATTTACCGACTTGTTTTAAGTTGATTAATGGATTAGTGTTTTGCCATTAATAAACTATATCCAAATGAAAGACAACTTCATTATTTGACTCTGTAGCCCCTAGCTGCCTGCCAGGTAAGAAAAATGGAAAATAAATGAAGAATGTACTAAGGAAAAATATAACCTTGCTCAGTCCTTCAAAATTTCTGGATGTAGACATTTGTATGATTCTGATTATAAATGAATTTTTATAACTTACATTTTTGTCACATGAACTTCTACAGATACTTGTTTACACATGATATTTAGATTTAGAATATACATGTGGAGCTAAAAGTGGAGTTATACTCTTAAAACCATTGCTATATTCTCCAATTTGAAAAAGTGACTGACAATTGCCTCAGGACTCAGAAATTATTGCCAGCCAGAAGTCGAAAGTCACTTTTACAAAGTATCCTTGAAACCTTTCTTAGCATTGCATTATAACAGAAAACATAAGAAATATTATTTACATTTCTTATAAGCTGTTATATTTCTATTTAGAAAAAAGTGTAAAGAACACTCCCTCCTTCCATCTTTCTTTCACTTTTATCTTTTATTTAATATTCAAAACTTCCCTATTTGATATATACTTGTAGGCTATCTTCCTTTCCCTCTTTGGACAGAATCTGGCATTATCCAATAACTCCATGAATTCAGTTGGGTCTATTCAGGATTTATTGCAGACTAATGCAGAACAGTTATGATGAATTATATTGGAAATACATTCTATATTTTAGGAACCAAAAACTTCATCTCAGATGGATAATATAACAATGTATTAAGTATTATAGCTCACATTTGACTTTAGGAAATTGGCTGTTGTAGTGATGTCAATACAAAACCAGCACAGCATTGATTTGAAAAGGTCTCAGACATGTAAGAATATTCTTTGAGATAAGTTAATTGGCATTGTATTTTATCAAGAAGGATCAGAATTGGATTGGACTCATGGAACTTCATTTGCGCACATAGGTTTCGGAGTGTGATTGTGGCATTCAATACTTACCTTTGGATTATTTAACTCCACAGAAGAATAAAAAGTAGAAACGTTTTATGTTACAAAAAAACTCCAACAACATGATCTTAGTCATACATGAAAAAAAACAACCACCCAGCTGCTTAGATGGATGCTTTCACAATCAGTCCCAGACTTACCCCATTCACTATTCATCTACCATCATGGTCAGGACCTTCTTGGCCAGAAAGTGAAAAAGATTTTACCAATATAAGGGTGATAGACTCTAAAAGTGGCATTGACAATACATCTGAAGAAAAGTCTGGAAAAGAGGCAAGCCATTTTAAAAAGAACTAAAAACCTTGATGTTTCCAATTGAGCCATATGCCAGGGTAACTCTCAGGATAAGAAATGAACTATATTTTATATGCACAAAGTAGGATTTTTCAAAAAAATATGAAATCAAAAGTGGCATTAGCATGAGCTGTCCACTCCCCCTCTCCTCCTTCTGGTCTCTTCCAGTCTCTTTTGCCAAAGAACTGAGAATGAATTTTTGAGAGCCAAGGATATGGAAAGGAAGACAAAATAAAGCTGGGCGAATTTTGGCGGAATTACATGCTTAACATACTGCACCATTTCTTTAATATATTTAAATAGTCCTGTGTCATCAGTTGGTGGCTTTCCTTTTCGACAATTTGCAATATATTTTGTTTTTCCTTAATTAAGCTTCACAGGCTGGAATTAATTACTGCTGGGTGGTTGAAATCTGGTGGTCTAATTTCCAACTTTAGTTAATAGAGCTCAAAGTCTACAATCACCTCTGAAATTACCAACCTTACCAAATTATATTTGTCTACTTATATCTTCTAGATCATGAATATACAGGGCAGCTTCAAGGTTCAATTGTAAAATAACAAGATTACTTTTCATATGTGATTCACGAGTCCTTCTCACTTTTTATAGGGAAACTTCATTTATCACTTGAAAAATCCCTTCATTACAGGAATGCACGTAAAACATAAAGGTTGCACGTGTCCAAAAAGCATTCCAAACTGTCCTCTCTCTTAACCATTAAAATGAAGCTATATAAACATTTCTCTTGTCAAAAAGATAATGTGAAAATTATCTATATAATGAAAAATTTAGTATGTAAGCCTGGAAAAGTTTTGAAATGTCTAGATACCATCACTACAAACTAAATATTTCAAAGATTCATAAAACTTGAGTAATACATTGGTCCAAATCAGGAACCTAGCCAAAAGTGCACTCTATACATCTAGATTTATAGATGCATAAGGTTTGCTAATAAAATGTACACATATAAACACCTATATAATACGTTTCTCTCACCTGTATAATGAATCCTGTAGGCAGGTGTTATTATGTGTGTTTTGCAGAAGAAGAGAATAGGACTCAGAGATAGTAGAGGTCTCAGACTACCCTACGAATAACTGGTTTTCAACCTGGGTTATCTGAATTCATAGCCCGACTATCCTTTATTTAGGCCCCAAGTACCCATTGTAAACATAGAAAAGGAAGAACTAGATGCAAGATAGTGGAGGATGACCAGGAGAAAAAGGGAGCAGGAGTCCTAACATGGTTTTACCTTTCTCTATTCTCTGTACAACATTTCTTCTATCTCAACAAATTCTCTCCTATCTCATTGGTATTTTTTCCTCCAACCTATTCAGGTACCGGGTTTATTAATTGACATTAGGAATAAATGACTTCCTGATCTAATTTTGGCAGATTAATGGCTGTATCCCTAACGATTATCTAAAGATTAGTTAACTAGTAATCTGGAGATTCTACATTTGAAAATTAACATTTCGTATGCATGTTTCACCTAACTCTTATCTATTCAGCCTTCCAAAATCGTACTTTACATACATTAATATATTTGATCCTTATAACAGCCTGAGGAAGCGGGTACTACTATGATTCTTATTTTACAAATGAGGAAATAGTAATAGAAGATCAGAGAACTCAAGTGACTTCCCCAAGTGTTGAAGCTGGAATTTAAAATTACATCTGTTCACTTTCAGTGCCAGAGAGTTACTCTCCAGTTCCACAAATGGCTCTTTCCTGCTCAGACTCAGGAAAACACATAATCTAAGCTTTTTTACTTACTGGCTGTGCCACCTTGGGCAGGATATTTAATTAGTTAGGCATTAGTTGCCTCCTCATTGCTCAGATAGAGCTAGTAACCACAAAAGGCTTTAAAATTTTTCAAAAAACTTAGGCAACTAATATCATGCGTAAAAAAATTTTTAGTGCTGTTATTATTGTCAGAATGGGGCTGAAGAAGGTGGGTTGATACAGTGAATATTCAAAACTCATAAGCTAACCTGGAGTTCAGTCAGTTGCTTACTAGATATGGCTCTTTGGGAGAGGAGTAGTCTAAAAATTGAAAGCTTGTAGTGGAGGTATTTATTTCTCCATCTTAAGGGAGGCCTTGTGAGTAGTATAAGATCCATTGATGCAAGTTGAACATCTTATGACAATTAGAACTTATGGATACCCGTTTATGTTAAGGCTTCAGAGAGATACTGGCATTTCCTTTTGTACATTTGGATTTTTGGTCATAATTGTTTCATTTTCTCTCTTGGGAGAGAAGTAGAGTTGGACATAGTAGAAATATTTTTAGCTGCATTTTCCCCGATATTAGTTGCCATCTTAGCACGTGTGTATATACGGTAGAACTTCCACAGTTGCCCATATCACCATCTTCTTACGCTGACCTAATTTTCAGAGACCAGGCACGCACCACATGTACTCAATGTACAGTAGACCTGGTTCCTTGGGTTGACCACTTTGATATGTTGACCTGTTTGTTGCAGTTCCTTGGGGGGTCAAATTACAGAGGTTCTACTGGTATTTCTTGGCTCTTTATTTTTTTAGTTCATTCACTGAGTTTCTTTAAATATGTGTTGACTGGATATATTGATAAAACTTGCTACTTCAAAGTCAAATCTCTTTAAATATTTCCAGCCTGATCTCCAGAAACAAAATAATAGACGTATTATTTTATAGTTGTTAGGTCATAATGCTTTCATGTTTGCAAAGTCTCCTTAGATTTATGTGGAATCACATGTGGCAAATTTTTGTAAAGTTTTATAAAAACCAGAACACACATTAATGTGTTTTGTTTAGTTTTTAATACATTTTAAACTAGAACATGTATTTTATCTTTTTAGTTTTGAGG
Organism: Galagoides demidoff; assembly: GCA_963574575.1. Taxonomy (NCBI): domain Eukaryota; kingdom Metazoa; phylum Chordata; class Mammalia; order Primates; family Galagidae; genus Galagoides; species Galagoides demidoff. Next base: position 3,720 of record CAUYQV010035449.1, on the reverse strand, counting down.
TAACTAATGTACGTCAGAGATAGAACTTTTGAAGAACTACAATTATATTTCGCTGTTTCCATTTTTGTCTCTTTGTGAATATACATTAAGTGCATTTCATTTTATGGTGCAGTTATTTATCGGTACAACATAAATAGTTTTGTAAACTTGTGCTTTTTTGTGTGAAGATCTTGAAATCAAAATAATCAACAGTAAACACCACAACTACAGCTGCAGCTTTAAATATTTTATAATCCAATCAAATTGTTTGAGTAGTAATACATTTAAATGTTGTTATGGAATCCCCTCCAGACTTTTTAAAATGGTTACTCTGTTCCTGGGTTTGCTATTATGAAATTCATAAGGGATGACATTTTTTAATAATGGAGCATTTGACTTAGCAATGTTTCTCTTCATGTCTCAATATAATCTAAAATTTTCCGGCTTAACTTTCAGAGGGACAAACTACAAATTACCCTTTCATTAAGGAACATATATGCATCTGTTGTTGCTGCTATAATTAAAATGATCTTAAATGAGAATTTTACCTGAGTCCATTAGCATCTTTTCAGATATTTGGAGGAAGAAGCGGTTTTACCTATCAAGATAAGATACCATGCTGAAACTAGATGTGAAAAATACATTTATAAAAGAGTCAAAGCAGAGGTCACTTATAATTAAGTATAATGTAACATACTTTTAGGCCAGGTTCATGTCCTATTGTAGTTTAAATTATTTTTAAATTATGTATCGTGTTTCCCTGAAAATAAGACCTTCCCCCCAAATAAGCCCTATGCATTTGTTAAATATAAGCCCTACCCTGATAAGAAGACCTAGTGATGGCATGGCTATGCAGCATATCTGCATAGCCACACTATACATTTCAGTGCAGAGAGGAAGACATCCCCTGAAAATAAACACTAGTGTATATTCTTGAGAAAAAATAAATATAAGATGTGTCTTATTTTCTGGGAAACACGGTAGGTTAAAAAAGAGAATTGGGGTAGAGTTCTACTATGGAGTTGATATGTAGTATTTACCAAAGACTCTTGTGTCCTCTGTGCTAGTCTAAAGGACTTTTTACAATTTTACAGATAATTTCCACTTTCTGGATGAGGAATATAGATCAAACAGAGTTCTCACAAATAGTAAACACTGGGATCTGGACTGTCTGAACTCAGTCCTTATGTTTATCAGAAACTAGTACATTTGTATTTAAATGTACAGATATAATTAATGTAGCTAATGAACAGAGATGCTCATTTTCAGAAGTAAGTATTCTCAAACTTTGAAAACAGTAATATTCTAAGAGATGGAATTTTTTATTTAAAAAGCTTGAACATTTTTTCCCTCTTTAATGCAGGTATTAAATTTATCTAAAATATTTACTTAGGCAATTTTATGTTTGACTTAAGAATGAGAAAAGTAAATTGACATTATTTTTGTTGGCATTTATATAGGCAAGCTAATAAGGTGGTTACATTATTGTGGTTATATTTTAACATGACTCATTCAACTAATGCTTTATTACATACTTACATATAAATATTATTGGGTACCATTAAAAAGTACTTTCATTTTTAAACTAAAATATGGTGTCGAAATAATATTTTAAGAAAAATATGAGAGAGAATAAAAAGGACTTGCATATCTGGGTCTTACTAAAGGCAAGATCACATTAAAAATATACTTTAAACTTCTACAGTTTTGCAAGAAAAAAACTACTTACTTCGATGTCCTACGATTCTGTATTCTCTCTGAAGTATCAAAAATTCAAAGAGTAGGTACAATTTGTAGAAATATCTTTTTCTAATATTCTAATGACAGAATAAACATACACCAAATAGCCCCAAACACTGACTAGCATAGTAAATTAGTAGTGCATCTAAAGCTTTAGACATATTTAGCTTCAATGTAATATGATATATGATTTGACAGCAAATTAAACTCAGGGAGACATCTAGGTGGTCCACCCAACTATTTTTCTAGTTCAGCTTTATTTCTCTGTAATTGAAAGGGGAGATACATTTTCTCTGAAAATGGAAAAAGGACATAAAGAAATATGTTGACCCAGTCCTATCAGATAATTTACTAATATAATCTTTGGGCAAGGAAATATTCTTAGCTCATATTCTATAGGAAGTAATGAGTTAAGCACTTTTATAGACTCATTTAATCTTCATATAATCTCTGCAAAATATCTCTTTTTAACTAGTTGAGTTTTAAAGACTCCTAAATTTCAATGACTTGCCCAAGGTTCCATAGCTGGAAATACATTGGTTGTGCCAAGATCTCACTATCTAAATCCAGTGTACTCTTAGAGTGATCATGTCTCACTATCTCACTATCTAAATCCCAGTGTACTCTTAGAGGGATCATGTCCCAATCTGCTCAGGCTGCTATAATAAAAAAACCATGGACTGGGTCACTTAAACAACAGGAATTTATTTCTTGCAGTTTTTGAGGCTAAGAAGATGTACAATGCACAGTGCGGTCCCACTTCCTAAGCAATGCACAGCTGTCTTCTTGTATTCTTGTGTGGCAAAAAGAGCAGGAGATCTCTCTGGGGCCTTTTGAACAATAAGGGCATCAGCCCTATTTATAAAGGATCCATCCCTGTGACTCCAACACATCCTAAACGCCCTACCTCTTAACAGCATCACCTTGGGGGTTAGGATTTCACCATATGAATTTGGTGGGGCGGAGGGGGACATAGACATTCAGTTTATATTAGTTTATAGGGATAAATGCACTTCCCTCTTGTTGTAAGCAATTGTGTGATATAATTTTTTCTTTTCCTTTTGAATTTTTCAGTATACCAGAAGCTATTTGGCTTCCATAAAATATACTTGTAAAAACTCCACTGTTATTTGGGCAAATCACTAATCTCTGCTAAATGATAAGGAATTCTGTGTGCAATTTTTTGGGTAAATTTTCCAGCTCTTTTCTGATTTTCTCTCTGTTTCTGGAATGAGCTTTGGTTCTCAACTTCTGGGCTTCTCTCCTCCCCTGTATTTGTGCTTCCCCCTGTTTTGGTTCATTACTTTATCCTCAAATTGTAGCCTTTCCTAGTAAAACAATTTCCTTATAAAAATTATCTTTGCTTATCCCTCTGATGGACTCTAACCCAAACTTTAGGCAGAAACTGAGCCTTTTTCTGCAGTTACATTTCTCTAGGACACTCTTAGGCTCTCTCATCCATGCCATCACTGATCCCAGATGTTTGACTTATTTAGAAGAGTTACATGGTTTATTCACCCATAGACTTATGCTGAAATTTTGAGGGTTTTTTCATACAAAACCTCAATTATCTCTTTTGCTAGTCTCATCCTTAATTCTTTACTATACAACTAACAAGTTAGGACCTGACTGAAAAATTGAAAGTATTTGCCGTGCTTTTAAGTCAATTAATACTAGACATTAATTAAAATACATGCATAGTCTTCTCTTCATTTTGTTTTTTTTTCATTTTTTAAAAATTAAATCATAACTGTGTACATTAATACTACCATGGGGTACAGTGTGTTGTTTCTATGTACAGTTTGAAATACTTTCATCCAACTGGTTAACATGGATGGAGCTGGAGAATATTCTTCTTAGCAAAGTATCTCAAGAATGGAAGAAAAAATATCCAATGTACTCAACGCTATTATGAAACCAATTTATAGCTTTCATAGGAAAGCTATAACCCAATTTTAGCCCAAGAATATGGGAAAAAGGGAGAGGGAGGGGAGGGGAGGG
>CAUYQV010035448.1:0-30787 GCA_963574575.1 Galagoides demidoff | reverse complement strand
TGAAAATATATGAATAAAAAGAGTGAAAATGTCAGCTCACTGAGCATGGATTGCCCACGAGCATAAGAGAAGGGGGATGAGTCTGCAAAGAGGGTCATTCATGGCTGACAGGAAAAGCTCTTCTGGTCTCACTCCAGGTGGTGTCACGTGACCCTCGTGTCATACTGTGCGTTTTAAGCCTATGTTGAAGAAAATTCTTTGTGAGGCCTGGATCTGGACCTCTTTATCTTCAAATAGTTGCAGATGGCAGTGTTGGGTTGCATAAAGAAAAAAGGTGGATTAGCAGGCCTGAGTTGTTGAATGTGCCTTCAGTGGATTTTAAAATGAACACCCTGTTTTCTAGGAGTAAAGTAATAGAATGTGAAAGTCAATGTAAAGGAAATAGGAAGTTCCTCAATAAAGGTGTGCCCAAGATCAAGGTGATTGAATTGGGATTCTTCCACTCTAAAGATGCCCCAAATATTAGATCTTGGCTCTTAGGAGTCTGGAAAATTGTAACAGAGGTCTGCGAGCCATTGTGATTATTTCTTAAAGCCTAATGGTAATCATATATAATTTTACCACAATAAGGCTACCTAAATCAGCTAAATATCAAGTGTTTTCCCTGTGTCTATAATCATCTCAGTTTTCTTAGATACCTCATACTAAATTCTGACATAGAAATTCACATTTTTCAATAACAATGGAAAAATGATGAACAATTACTTAAATGGATCTTTATCCTATTTTAATTGACAAATATGAATTATATATATTTATAGCATATGACATGATTTGATATGTGGTTGAAATGGCTAAATTGTATATACATTTAGCTAATTAGTATATGCATTTCCTCACATTTCTTCACCATTTGTTTGTGGCAAGGACATTTTAAATCTACCATCTTAGCAATTTTCAGGTGGCTCAAAGGAGTAGGGCATCCTTAATCTAGTACAATAGATTAACTCTAGTCACCATGGCGAACAGTAGCTATTTTAAACTTTTTCTTCCTGTCTAAACTGAAATTGTGTATCTTTTGCCCAACATCTGCTCAGCTCCCTAGCCCTGGGAACCCTGGGAATTCTGCTTTTATGGGTTTGTCTGTTTTAGATTCCAGGTATAAGTAAGATGGTGTGGTATTTGTCTTTCTGAGCCTGGCTTAGTTCACTTAATATAATGTCCTTCAGGCTGGTCCTTGTTGCAATGACAGGATCTCATTCTCTCTCTCTCTTTTTTTTTTTTTTTTGCATTTTTTGGCCAGGGATGGGTTTGACCCCGCCACCTCCAGCATATGGGGCTGGCGCCCTAGTCCTTTGAGCCACAGGCACCACCCAGGATCTCGTTCTTTTTTAGGGCCCAGTAGTGCCCCGTGGTGTGTGTGTGTACCATGTTTTCTTTATCCCTCATCCACCGGTGGACACTTCACTTGATCCTGCATTACCCTACCTCTGAAATGGAGTCGGACCTAGGTCTTCAGCTCTTCCCTTTCTTTAAACTTCCAGCTTGCTTCTCTTCCCACATCCCAGTCAGCAACCCACCAGTCTGGCTTTGCCTAAGGATCCTCTTCCATGCCTGACACCTCCCAGCAGCTCTGGTCAGACCTACCTAGAATTTCGGACTTCTCCTCCTTGGCTCCCCTAAGGGCCAATCCCTACTCTGAAGTGGAATGAAATCTGCATTTTCCTGGTTAAGATCACGCTCCTCCCTGCAGTCAGCCAGAATCTTTCTTTGCTCAGTACCCTCGGCAAGTATCTGGTGTAACAGTGATTTTCCAGCAGCGGCCATCAGAGACCAGGCTCCTAATGGGGGAAATAAAATAAAATAAACAACTAGATTATTGGTCACGCTGTTTGGGAACTTGAAACGCTAAAGTGGCCAAGGAAAGCTTTGAATGAAGATTGTGCGGGCTTACCTCAAACATGAAAAAAAAAAAAATTAATGAAATCTTACCTTCTATTTCTAAAGTAACAGGAAGGCAACAGGAAGGCATCCCTTCTTCATACATAATCACTTTATTCTGTAGGAGAATTTGCAGGAAATAATTTAAATGACTACTCTGAAGGCAACAAAATTAATTGGGGAACTTTGTTCAGACCTTGGAGAAATTCAAGATGAAAAACTGAATTCTTGATTTCTAATAGTTTATAAGGGTGAGAGGCAGGACGATACAGTAAAATGTACAGTACACCATGTTCAAAGTCCTCTGGGAGTTCAGGGGCAGAGGAGCTGAAAGGATCTCATGTTTTTAAAGAAAATTTTTGGACCTAGCCCCCAGAGGGGGTTTAATGAACAAGTTTTCAGAATGGAAAGAACGAGAAATGTGGTTCAGAGAAACAACATGAGCAAAAACTTGGCATCATGAAATGTACCTTGTAAAATAGAAAATGACAAATACAGTATTATTGCTAGGTAAAGGTGGGGAGGGGTTAACATCTGGGAAGAAAGTCTGAAAATCATTTCCAGACCAGGATATACAGAGCACTGAACGTCAGGCTAAAGAGATTTCACTTCTTCCTACATTCCATGAGGAGCCATGGAAGGATTCGGAGTGGGGAGTATTTTTAGAACGGTGCCTTAGAAAGATTTATCTGGCTGCAGCAGTGAGATAGTAAGATGGGAAGCCAGGAAACCAATTATTAAAATAATACCAATGGCAGATGGTAAAGCCTTGAAATAGCCCGTTATGGAAAGAAAGAGACGGTGTTTTCGGCACAGAAAATCACCTCTAGTTGGAGAAGGTGGGTACTGAGACTTTTCCTGTAGCTGTCAGCTCCATTCTCAGCACTGCTCGCAAGGAAGATCCAAAGTAAATATTTATCTTTTAAGAGGAGATTTATGGAAAAATACATTTAAAAAAACTCATTATTTGGTGTGCTTAAAGACATTCCTTATAACCCTGCTTCCCCCACAAAGAAGGAAGATTCTGGCAAAGTACATGTCTGGCATTTACATGTCCAAATACTTTGGTATACTATAAATTTTACCTATAATACAGTCAAAGAAGGAAGAGTGCAAATTTTACTGTTTCTCTGTGTAAGAGGGTATATTGACCCATTTTATCCTGGGAAGTTCATGTTGAATGAACAATACAAAATAGGACCATGAAAAAGTTAGTCTACAGAATTGCAAAACCTAAAAGTAAACAACAGGAGAAAGTGAGGGACAATTAGAATTGACTTACTCTGGAGTTTTCTGTCTTTTCATGAGCCAGGACTTATTTCATTTAAATTTTCGCTTAATAGAGAGCTTCACTCTGGTCATGACCCAGGCAACCAGGTTTTGTTACCATAATGAATCGTGAATGTCACTGTTTACATCCCAGCAAGTCCTGCAAAGTCATCAGTAGCCAGCTAGCACTTGTCATCACATCTATATAACCAATATGATTTCAGTGCATTGATTAATTCTAAACAAAAGCACATAGTAAATAGTTTGACCACTTTTATGATCTACGATTTCCATTAAACTTTCAGACATATTGAAAATAATGTAATTATTCTTCTCTTTACCCTATTTTTTCTAAATTGTTAAGGATCCCAGGAATGTTAAGTGAAGAGCAGTAATTCTAACCTATTTTCATAAGAAAATGAGACACAGAAAAGGGAAATGACTTCCAGGGACAGATAACTCTCATCAACGTCCTTTAAATTAATCTTAAGAACCTTTTGGGGCCAAGGAAAAGACCAACCTTAAGAAGTGCCTCAGTTGGTCCCTGAATCACTAGATTGTGAGGCTGATACATATTGTCATATTGTTCTGGCTTATGACTTACAGGTAGAACGCCAATGGCTACCCCCCTTGAACTCGGCTCTTGTCTGAAAGTCTTCTCCTGAAAAGTGTTTCATTCTATCAAAAAATTAGTGGTCTTTGACCCCGCAACTTGCTTAGCTGATTTCTTCAGGTTGCTTTAATACTGCCATCTGGACACATTACTTCTGTCTTTAGAAGATTCTTAAATAATCATGACAAGGAAAATATTTTAAAATAATAAAAAGATCAGAAAGACCAAAAAATCCACCCCCAAAACCCAGGACCAATGGAAAGAACTGTTTGATTTTCCTGGAGGGAAAACCAGGCCACTATGTTTTATTTCCAGTTCCCTGGTGATTTTTGTCTTAGTTCTAGAAAAAGAGCCCAAGGAACACCACCTTTGCCCTTCTGATGTCTTTTCTTCTCCTTTATTTCTTCCTTCTCTTTCTTCTTGTCAGGTAGGTAGGACCTGAGACATTTCAAGTAACAGGATTCTATTGACATTTTTCCATCAGTGCAGAGGAGGGATACAATCAAATTGTTTGATTCTTCCCCTATGAATTTGATTCCAGAGATGCTATAAATTAAGAACCAAAAAAAAGACTTGCGATAACCGGGTATTGTGTCAACATGCAAACTGTATGTGGCCTGAATAGATGTTATTAAGATCAGCAGTATTTCAGAGAATCAGTGTGAGGTGCTGGTGTGCTTGCATGAAGAATTAGAAATAGATTCAAGGACTCTTGTTGGTTCTGTAGTATATAAGCAAATTTCTTTTATAAATTCCCTGCCACATATTTACCCAATGCATCTCTTTTCTTTTTTCTCTTCTCTCTTTCTTTCTTTCTTTCTTTCTTTCTTTCTTTCTTTCTTTCTTTCTTTCTTTCTTTCTTTCTTTCTTTCTTTCTTTCTCTCTCTCTCTCTCTTTCTTCCTTTCTTTCCTTTCTTTCTTTCCTTCCTTCCTTCCTTTCTTTCTTTCTCTCTTTCTCTCTCTCTTTCTCTCTCTCTCTTTCTCTTTCTTTCTTTTCGTGAGACTCTGTCTTGTCACCCTGAGTAGCGTGTCATGTCATCATAGCTCACTTTGTCACCCTGAGTAGCGTGCCATGTCATCATAGCTCACAGCAACCTCAAACTGCTAGGGTTAAGCAATTCTCTTGCCTCAGCCCCCTAAGTGCTGGGATTATAGGCACCTGCCACAACGCCTAGCAATTTTTAGAGACAAGGTGTTGCTCTAGCTCAGGCTGGTCTTGACCTGTGAGCTCAGGCAATCCACCTGCCCCAGCCTCCCAAGTGCTGGGATTACAGGCGTGAGCCACCACGCTCGGCCCCAGTGTGTTTCTTAACACCTTTCATGACGATAGAAAATTTTGGCCTGCCCTGACTTTTGCAAAGAGTTTTCTTATAGTAAACAGAAATTAATCTCCCTGTGAGCTATACAATTTGTCATAACCCTACTCCTTTTTAATTACATGGAATAAATTTCTTTTGTCTCTCATGGATCTTTCTGATATTTCAGAGAATCAGTGTGAGGTGATTAGAGATGCTACATCAGCTCCTTTAAATTTTCTCATCTCTAGGAAAAATTTCCCTAGTCCCTTAAATTGTTTTTCACAAGACTTATCTCTCTATACATTCTGTGTGTTGATGTCCCTATATCTCATGCCATCCATAACTATACACAGATCTTGAAAAATAATACAAGTAATATGTACTTAATGAAGAAGAAGTGAACAGTATAGATAGGCAAAAAGTAGTTTTTTAAATACCTATGAATAATTTCTATGCCAAAAGGGCTGCTTTTGATATGTTGGCACGGATCCTTCCAAAATTATTCACATTTATGTATACACTGCTAAATTTTAGCAGGATACTTAATGAGGCAAAGCTTCAAAACCAATTCCATGTATGTCTATTTTTGAAAATGGACACTGAAAATCACCTTGGTGATTCTTTTTCTAGGAAATACCACTTATGCGATTACTCATAATATGTGAAGTTAAGGTTAGTTCTCACCCAATGGTGTAAAGCAGAGGTCAGCAAACTTTACTGTTCCATGCCAGAGAGTAATTGTGGACGGCTTACATGAGGTCATTGTTAGTAAAAACCATTCTTAGTTCTCAGGCCATCCAGAAACAGGGCTCTGACCAGATTTCACCAGCAGCCAAGGTTTACCCAGCCTAGTTCTTGAGGAATGATTTGATATAATAATAGCTTCTCAGTTACTCACCAAGGCCACCTCCTCAATGCTCCTTGGTGAAGATTAATTGAGTAAATTTTCATAGCAGATCAATAAGCCCCCTGGGAAGACAGGAATGGAGACCTCATATACTATCTTTTTGAAATTGAATTTTATGAGAGCCTCACTAATGATTCAGGTGTTCCCAGCTAAGGTGTGATAACTGGAAAGTATACCAAGGGCTGCAAAGTAGAACCAGCTAGGAGGGTAATAGACATCTGGATTATTGGCCTGGGCTCCTACATGATTGGGGGAAAGAACTGACTTTTACATAGCTGATGACTAACTAAGCTCCTCTAGTAAAAAGATTATACTTTGGAATTAATGGCTAAGGGTGTGAATATGTTCTTGGAGAGTTGTAATCCTCAAAGGGGGAGCGCTCTGATTTAGTCATAGATCATGCTGTAGTAAGTTACCCCAAATCTCTGCAGCTTAGCGGGATAAAGGCTTAGATGTCACTGCCAGTCTGATGGACGGCTTCCTAGTGAGTAGCCTCATATACTCTCCTCCTGGGGGTCACTCAGGAATCCAGGCTGCCTCCATCTTGTGATGTCATCATCTTTCAGGTCTAATGACACGTGCCATAGAAGAGGAAGGAATAGCTCAGGCGATGATCACTCAGTATTATAGTCAGCCCCGAAGTTGACATGCATCACTTCCTCTTACGTGCATTAATCAGAATCTTTCCATAGGGTCTCAAACTAACTTCAGATGAGGCCACTTGTGAACTTATGTATGCCCCAAGCTGAAGTGCGCCATACCCATTAGGGCACATGTATGTGTGTGTATATGCATACATGCGTGCATGTGTCTTTATAAACTAACCGGAATAATATTCTCAACACTTTAAGATGAACTTTTCCAGTATGGTCTGATCAATGTGGTTAGAAAACATACGTCTCTTTTCTCATTTTTGGTAGTTTGACTCTAGTCTAGGATTGAGTGACTGCTTAACAGTTACATTGTGTTTTCTGAACTTAATGCCTGAAGTCCTAAATCATCTTTTCATGTCTATGCTGTGCCTCTGCTGTTTTGTGCTTGCAGAATTTGCTTTTAGTGGATATAACTCTTGTCATTTGTGACAACATGGATTAATCTGAAGGACAGTATGTTAGGTATAATAACCCGGGCACAGAAAAACAAATATGGCCTGGTCTCGTGTAGTGTATATGTGGAATCTAAAAAATTAAACTTATAAAACAGAAAGTAGAATGGTGGTTACTGAGGGTTCAGAGGAGGGTTGGGGAAATGTTGGTCAAAGGATACAAAATTTCGGCTAGGAGGAGTAAGTTCAGGACTTCCGTTGTACATAATGATTACTAGAGTTAAAAACAATGTATTGTTAGGCAGCACCTGTGGCTCAAGGAGTAGGGTGCTGGCTCCATATGCCAGAGGTGGTGAGTTCAAACCCAGCCATGGCCAAAAGCTGCAAAAAAAAAATGTATTGTTGAAAGTTGTGAAGAGTAGATTTCATATGTTCGCACCACAAAAAAATAAGTATTAAGGTAATGTATATGCTCACTATCTTGAGGTAGCCACTCCATAAAGTATATTTTAAAACATATTGCACATGATAAATGTATACAATTCCTTAGTTTTTAAAAAGATTTTAGTTTTCAAATTAAAAATAAATTAATTAAAATAAATACATTTTGCAAAAAATGCTCTTCCCTTTGCTAACTTCCACGTGAGTATGTAACTGAGAATTTAGACTGATTCTGCCCTCAGCACTTATGCTTACATTAAAGGAAGTCAGACTGGAAATAAAAATGGTCATAAATTATAGAAGTGTTCCTTCAGGAGGATTAGAGATATTCTGGACTTATTTGTATTTTTTTAAAGGCAGGGTCACCAGCTTATAGAAGCTACCTGATAGCTTTCCAATAATTTACTATTATTTTTTACTAAAAATAGCCATGGTTGCATTCTCTTTCTTACACTCCAGGGATGCTTCAATGATATGTATTTGAACACCAATAAAAAAACCGGTATTCATTTTTCATTGAAACTTTTTTTTAATTTGTGGTCTGTTGATCCATATAATCTAGAGCAGTTTTTACCTAGTTTCTGTCAAATAATTTATTCCCAACTGATTGTGTCTTTATTTTATTTATTTATTTATTTATTTATTTATTTATTTATTTATTTATTTTTGAGACAGAGTCTCACTATGTCACCCTCAGTAGAGTGCTGTGCTATCACAGCTCATAGCAACCTCAAATTCTTGGGCTTAAGAGATTCTCTTGCTTCAGCCTCCCTGTAGCTGGGACTACAGGCACCTGCCACATTCCTGGTTATATTTTCTTGTTGTCATCATTGTTATTTAGCAGGCCTGGGATGAGTTCAAACCCGTTGGCCCTGGTGTATGTGGCTGGCACCCTAACCACTGAGCTACAGCCACCGAGCCCTGATTCTTTCTTTATGTGTGCAGACACAGTGATTGTGCCCCTGATGTTATTATCAAATATCTGATAGATACATTTCTATCTGTAAGAAACATTTTTTTCCTCTCTTACAATCTTAAGACATTTTGTGACCTCGGCAAATTGTGAAATTTGTAGGAATTATTTTTTAACACAAATCCCTTGACTTTTTAAAAATTTTTCTTAATAGGTCTCCAAAATTTGAGAGTGTCTATGTAGTTCAAAAGGGAAAAGAAAGTGTATAATTGATTCAAAATGTTAATAGTAAAATTAGAACAAGTTATTCTTCTCCTCACTTTATCATAGTAGACCATTTTTTCCCCACATGCTGGAAGGGGAGCTGGGTTAGCCAGGCTCAGTCTATATCGTCCCTCCTCTCATCCTCATTTCTTTACCAAAATTTAAAATATATGTGGAAACCAATGTTTTGAAATGACCAATGTATGATACCACACAATAGCTCAGATAAAGGATTCTCTCAAAGTGCAGAATGGATAATAACGGAATAGTCTGAGAAGTTCATCAATATGGTTTCAGACTACACTTGGAAACCTACTTTTAAGGAATTAGACTTGTCAAAATTTTTGGTATCGTATCAATAAATAACATGGGCAACATTTTGATTTTTCATTTTCTTTGAACAAAATCGCATATCACAACAAATCACATACAGCAGCACATCTCAAAAGACAGCTCTCTTTTATGAAGCCAGATATTAAAGAGATTTGTAAGGCAATGAACACTCATCACATTATTTATTTTTGCATGTTTTGGAAAGCAAAGTTAGTTGCTTAATTAAAAGCATGTCAGTTATTTTAACATATAATAATTGACTATTGCTCGTCTTAATTAATGAGCATATGTTTTCAACGTTTCTCAGCTTTCAGTCTTAATACAGGAAATGTCAATGAATATAAATCATATAAATGGAAGCTCTTTGGGCTCCTTTATAACTTTGAAGAGTTCAAGAATCATGGCTTCTGCTTCTCACACACAAAATCAATGTGAGACAATTCTGCCCTCGGGTAACTTGCCTTTTAGAGGAAAGGGAAAACTAAAAAATATGTTAGCAAATACTTATAGTTGGAGAAAAATACTTTGGAGTAAATGAACCCAGGACAGTTATGAGACTAACTAGAGAGAAAATGGAAGAGTCATATGTTACCTGGGCTGGTGAGGGAAGGCCTCTGTGGGAGGTGATGGTTAGTTGAGAGTGGGAGGGAGATGGTGTCAGCAATGCAGCAAACTTAGGGAACAGTGATTTAGGCTTAGGGAATAGCATTGCAAAGACCCTGAGGCAGTGTAAAAATCTTGGCCTGGATTCCAGAATTGCATCACATCAAAGCCCATGGTTTACTCTCCTGCTTACACACTATCCAACTGATTTCCCTGAAGCCAGCCAGGCTCTGGATGTTGGAACAATACATTGAAAAATGGAGTGGGGATTGTTTTGATTCTTCCTGGCTTTACTTACATTCAGTTGGTTGGCAGGTGAACCAGGAGTTTGCAGACAGCCTTCTGGGCTCTATGGAATAAAAGTCTCCAGAACAATGCTTCTTAGCAGTGCTAAAAAACTACTATGGCAAGAAGGAGGGAAGAGAGAGGAGTCTAAGGGTACAGAGAGAAGATGTAGAGGACTTGTACATGATGTAACTATATTTCTGTATCTTAGTCCTAGCCTGGAATTTTTCAAAATAAATTATTTGAGCCAATTTCATTGTGGTTGCAAATATTACATCCATCACATGCTGTGGTCTCTGAGGCATGTGCCTTTTGCTGAGCTGGCATTCTGGACCTGCTGTGAGCCGCTGAAGACAGCAGTAGTTCCCAGGGAATGTGCTCTCTCTCCCCTCCCCAGGATGCTTGTGGAGTGCTCAGAGGCAGGGGCCAAATGACCTCTGTGGTAGTAAGGGAGGGAAACTATAAGCATTACTTCATGTAATCATGGACGTTCCTTTTATTTCCAGAACTTAGATGATAACATGTACCCGTATCACCTCCCATCTAGAGTGGGCTTTTGCAAAGAAGCAACTGGACAAACATTTACAGAGCACGAGTGAGTCAGTATCACCGCGCAGATTTCCATGTGGAAACACTTGTTCAGATGCAGAGGTGGGACCACAGAGAGAAAGCTACATACAGGGTCAGAATGACACAAAACAGCTGGGTAGCTAGCATAATTCAGCAACCCACAATCTGATTTGTAAATCAAGTCTCTGATTTACAGCTTTGCAGTCAAGAGAGCCTGTGTTCCTGGCTGGATAGTGTGTTCAGGGAACCACAAATACATTCCCCTGTAGATAGGCAATGAGACAATTTATCTCAGCCTTCCCTTTTATCCTTCTTTATGTTATTCTTTCCTTCATAAAAAGATATTTATTCTAAGAGTTTTAGTTATTGCCTGTGATTAAAGTTTTTATGTCCAATCCTGACCTTCCTAGAAGTTAGTATTCTTTATGTGCGTCTATTGGATATTTCACCACACTGCTACATATCCAAAATCAAACCGCATATCTAAAATCCATTCCACGGCCAGGCCTGGTGGCTCGCACCTGTAATCCTAGCACTCTGGGAAACTGAGGCAGGTGGATTAAGCTTACGAGTTCAAGACCAGCTTGAGCAAGAGTGAGATCCTGTCCTCTACTAGAAATGAAAACCTGGGCCAAGAGGATTGCTTGAACCCAAGAATTCGAGATTGCTGTAAGCTATAATACCATGGCACTCTACCCAGGGCAACAAAGTGAAATCTTATCTCAGAAAAAAAAAAATTCCGTTCCATGACCCTGCCCTCTGTTGACATCAACTGTCTTTCCATTTTTGCACTTGGCTGCTTTTATTTTCCAATTTGGGGAGTCAAAATATGGAAACTGTTGATGGCTTGTATACTTTATTGAACCAGGTTTATTCCTTTGAACCTGCCCACACCACAGGTACATGTTGAGCGGAGAGCACGCAGAGGCTGTAAACCTAAATCCAGGTGTGCTAACAAGATGCTGAAGAAGTACCAGGGACCCAATCATGCTTGATCCTCTGTCCTAGGACAGAAAAGTTGTCAGAGAGCAATTCTGAGGACTCTTACAGGGAAATCACCTTAATGGAAATACCCTAACAGGAAAATATTGGAATTTCAATTTGCTCAACTCCCCGAAGTAGGTCTGTATTTGTTTTTCCTTAAGGAAAGTTTTTCAAGTCTTCCTTCAGTTCTGTGGGCTATCCCAGGATTTTCCTAATTAATACCTTCTTTGCAAGAAATAAAGTAAAAGTAAGAGAGTTTAAATGAAACTATTTGCAGCCAAAAGAAGCAATTATACAGGGCAACAAGAAAATCAGAAAGTTACAGAAAACTCCAATAAACTTAATAGATAGAATAGGTAAGTGGTATTGCTGTAATTAAAGTGGGTGTGAGGGACTTCTACAAGCTCGGCACACATGCTGCGCTCTCTCTTTCTCTCCTCTTCTTTTTCATGCTCTGAGATAACCCCCAAGGCATAAACTGGAATCCTGGCATTCTGGAGTGTGCCACAGAAAAATATCTTTTCTGTATCTCTCTATCCACAAGTCATGTTGGCTATTTCTTTAAAATGTCTTTTGTTCTTTTTCCTACCCCACCTGCTGTCCCTACCACCACTGGAGTCTAAATTTGTATCATCTCACACATGAGTTTTATTAATGAATTCCTAGTTGTTCTATTTACTGCCTTTACCCATTTCAAACCATCATATAAACATGACTGTTCGTGACTATGGAGGTCTTAAAAATCAACAATGGCTCCCTTCTTCTACTGCATCAACTCAAAGGCTCCGTATGAACTGAGTAACTGTTAGCTGAGACGACTCTGGTTTTAATTATTTCCAGAATGCATTTTTCAGTGTGAACAGTCCAGAAATCTGACAGTATGAACACAATCATTCTTTCTGCTGTTCTGCTGTGTTTTGAATCAAATTTTTTCTTCCTTAGAGATTACCCTACTTCCTTCTCTAGACAAATCCATTTCTTAATAGCCACCTCAAGTGCCACCCCCTTTCCACAATCTGACCATTTATATTCAGCCACATAAAATTTAGTATATAATTAACAACTCTCCTGTGCAGCATTTTAATTGTTTCTTTGGTAGTCTATGAGAGATGGTAGATTAAGCTCCTAAATTGTGTTTGCCTTACACCTTAGTTTCAAACAAGAAAGACATGTTCAGGCATATCTGAAGCTGATGGGACATTTTTATGAAGTGCCAAAGATCATTCTAAAAAAAATCAGTATACAAAGAATTAGAGAAGCACTTAAACTATTGCAAATATGGATGCCAACTTACAGAGCAGAGGAATCAGTTTCAGGGCAACAGTGTTTGAAGGACTCATATCATCCACTTATTCACTATGTTTCTCTAGGAGCTTGAGCCAGAGTTTTGAGCAGAAGCTGGGGTTCAACATAAAAGTGATTTGGCTAAAATTTCGATTGAGACTTGGAAAGGAAGGTCTTATCATCTGTAGATACCAAGGGGGAATTAAGAATAAACATAAGATGACTAAAATATCACAAATGCACACAAGCTGAAAAGGAAAAGAAGAGAAATCAAGACAATGTCGGTGGTGAGAAGATCTGCATCTCGGTAACAGCCAGAGACATGATGACTCAGAAAGTCTGAGAAAGTGAAAATGGCCAGTACCATAAGGTGGCAGAGGAAATGCTTCCCTTCCCCACCTTCACTACATTTGCCTAAGGAAATGGTAAAAATTCCTGTGCTAGTGAAAGGAGTGAATTCGCAAACCCTCGAGTTACTCTCTGGGGACTCCATAAACCAGGTGGGAACAGGTAAAATTTGAAAGGGCAATAAAGTTTCCATGATTCTCACAATGTGTTAGAAGAGAATTAGAAGAATTCAACTTTGTTACTGTGTTTATGAATTGATAGAATGCATAAGCTAAGGAGGCCTAGAAACAAAAATGTGAGTTTTACTTTGATTGGATATTTGTGCCAGTTGCCATAATGGCCCCGGGGTGTGGACATTTCCTATAATTCTTAAAAGTGCTCTAGCATGGGAGAAAAAGTATAGTTACCCTAATATTTATGAAGTCTTTCAATTCTATGATAGCCACTTCTTGAGATGAGAGACATTGTGTCTGACCCAGCTGAAGACTCCAAACTTACAGGATCTGGACAGGAAGATCCTGTAAGATCAGAAGACTCCAAACTTACAGGATCTGGTTAGACATTGAGTCTGACCCAGCTGAAGACTCCAAACTTACAGGATCTGCAGCTTAAGGGCCTTTTCGTAACCAAAGCTTAAGAGTGGAAGGAAGGGTGACTGATGCTAAATTCTCTTTGGGCTGATAGAAACTTTCCCTTCAACTCCTGAATGGATGAAAAATTTTCCAGAATTTCTTCTGCTTTTATTATACTTTCAAGGGGATCTTCCTTCATTCCTGCTTTTTGTTTTGTCTTGGTTTGGTTTGGTTTGTTTCCCACCTTCGAACAAGTGAGGTGACAGGTTAGGGAAGAGTAAACCACCAGGCTTGCTGCTAGTTCCCCTAACATGATGCCTTATATCATGACATTAAAGTTTGCTAAACTCTCATATTTGTTAGGCCATTATGGTGCCACAATAATCCTGCAATTGGAAATATTTATCCACCATTTTAAGATAAAAATATATCAAGGATAGCATGGTATCCTTTCTCAAGTTGTTAGAAAGAAAGAGGATGGAAAATCCAAGCCAAATCCTCACAATTTTAGTTCAGATTTCTTTCCACTATATAAGGTTGCCTTGAAAATTTCCCCACTGTTTCCATCATCTTAAGTACTTGGCCAGAGATCGTCTATAAATTTATCACATGTTTAATCTTGTAACACACAACTCAGCACTTTGTTCTCTGGGCATAGCAGACCTTGAAAGGGCATAGTGAAGAGCACAAAAATAATTTTTCTATTCCATGTTTCAATTGTCTTTTAAAATACTTAGTATATTCAAGTCTACATTCAAATGCTTTAGAATCCTCTGAAGCATCTATTCCACATAACACAAGGTGCAGGATATAGGTGATACATATATAGGGGTGCCCCCAAAATGATACATGTTTAAGAAAAGAGAAAACAGTATTAAAATTATAATATTTATAATATTCAATATACGCTGATAACACAAATGAGTATAGGTCATGTTTGACTTCTGCAACTACAGGAGGTGCTCCGAGTGGTTACCATCGGCCTTCAGACACTTCTGATTATGGCGAACCACTGCTCGAGGGACGTTGACTAAACTATCTGTCCACCTGTATCACTGCACATGCCATTTCAATTTCTTCCCAAAGCACCACCAGGGTAGCCAGATTTCCTACAGTACACTACTTCCTTTGAGGTTTCCTACACTAGAAGTCAAGGGGTGTTAAGTCAGGAGAATGTTGGGAAAGTCACCTGCACCTCTTCCTCCTATCCATGGTCCTGGCAAATTCTCATCAAGGTAAGTTCTCAGGCCTCCATGAGTACGCTAATCTTAGAATGCAAGCGTCCCATTTGCTTTTTAAAAAAAAAAAAAGTGCTATATGCTTATTCTGCCAGCTCCTCCCTCCCGTCAGGAGGACTTCCACGGTGAGCATGTAAATTGCTCTGACCCCACAGCGGAAGCAGGACTTGTCGCTGTGCCAGGGTTCCCTGTCTTCCCTTGTGCACGTCATGCACAGTCCCACTCATACAAACTCACCAGGGATGCAGCAGCTGTCCGGTGTGTTGGAGGGTGTGTTGCATATTCACGCCTCCATTGTCCTTGTACTTCCACGATGCTTTTGAATTCCAAATACCACTTCCAAATGGGCTAGTGCTCCTCCAATGACAATCAGGCCTCAGCCATTGTCTTTGATTGTCCTGCCTGTGGCATAGTGAAACTAAGATTAATGCCATCTTTTTAGCAAACATACTACACATTGCCACTGTAATTCAATAGAACTTGGAAAAGTAATAGATAGATAACATCTCTTGAACTGTACGTACATTTTTTGGCACCCCCGGGGTAGAGCAGTCAGTGGCATCTAGGGGTGTGTACTTTACTGGTGTGTGTCAAATACCTGTAGATAGTAGTATATAGTTTGTGTTGGCCTGAGTTTGCCTTTGTTTGGGGTTTTAACTGACAGATAAAACCAGTATGTATTTGTTCTGTACGCCATTTTGTTTTGAAATAGGTATCCATTCTCCAATGGCTAAATTGAGCTAATTAACGCCTATATCACCTCACATACTTCTCATTGTTTCATGGTGAGAACTTTTAAAATGGACTTTCTTTGCAACTGGCCAGAGTTTGTGAGCCACATAAGTAAATGAGCATCTTTAATCCTACAACAGTTAGGGAGAAATTGTATAAAGCACGTGAAGACAGCCTTCTTCCATACTTTGTCGGGTATTTATTATTTTCTCTCAAGTATATCTTCAAATCCATTCATGTTAATGGATGTTCCACATGTTTTAGGGGAAAGAAGTGTATGTTTTAGTTCAAAAGAAACATTAACATGTTCCGTCACCTAAGCCTGCTTTTCCTCAAATGTGCTAAACTTACTCCTACCTCCTGGAAGTTATATTGTATTTGTTATTTATAATGCATTGAGCTCTTTCTTCAAATATCACCATGAATTTTTTTCCTTCCCATTTTATGATATTTCTCTCAAACATAGCCTCCTGAGAAAGCTTTTTGCTATGTGCCACAGCTAATATAGTAACTCCTTCATTATTACACCCTCAACCTGTTTTGTTTTTTCCTTACCACTACTTTGCACTTGCACTCTGTTAAAATATAAAATATTATATGTAGATGTGGTGCATAGTATCTCTCCATAACCAGTAATCCTACTCTTGCATGCACGATGAACTCTCCTCCAACTCCATAAGAGGACAGCCCTGGGGTCATTGGATCGTGGTTCAAGAAGCAGAGCATCTGGGCCACTTGAGTGTCCATCACAGCAGATATGAATGAGAAAAATGCATAATTTTAAGCAAAAGTTTGAAGTAATAAATGAGATTGATCACAGGCAGATGGATACATTTAAGAAAAAAAATGTTGAGTTTAAAAAGTGTTGAGAATTAAAGCAAGATGGTTTTTACATAAAGCACAACTACACCCAAACAAGATTTCTTTCAGGGATATCTACATATCTGAGAACACATTGAATACTTTAAGGTGGGTTCACCATAAAGGCAGAGGCACCAGGGAAATGGCAATGGGGTGGGGATGAAAGAAAGTCTAATAATGAACTGAATAAAACAAAGATGGAATCATGCTGGGATAACCAAGTATGGTGTGCAGTGAAGTGGGGATCATGAGTTACTCAATCCTCTGTATCATGAGTTACTCAATCCTCTGTACCTGCTGTCCAAGAAATAAAATTGTCTGAGAAACCTACTGGGACCTTTTGCCCAGAATTATTTAATTGGGAAACTGTGTTCTACTTTTATTCTTTGCCATCAGAATTTCTCAGGAGTTCAGTCTCTTAGAGACTTAAGTGTAGCAGAGAGTGGAAACAATGATGGTTGGGGGAGAGGAGGAATTAGCCACAGTAAGTAAGAACCTTGGATTTTGTCCTGAGCACTATAGAAAAATCACTGGAAAATTTGAGTAGAAGAGTAAAGTAATTTGATTTACATGCTTAAAAGATCACGTTAGCTACTCTATGAGGAAAGACTTTAAGTGGGACAAGAGAACAAATTAGGAAACTATTTAGGACATAATAGCCAAAGTTCAGGATAAAAGAAGATTGTGTTCCAAACTAAGAAGGATGGGATGGAGCCAGAGAAGAAGATTGAAGAGAGAGTAGGACTATAAAGTCACAATAATTAGTAACAAATAGGAAGAGGGGTATGGGAGGAAATGTGGGAACCAGGACAACTCTTATGTTTCTAACCTGTGCTACAGGTAGAACCATTTAGTGAGAAAGGAGAGATTAAGGGAAGAGATAGGGGGAGGTAAATATAATTTGGCTTTTGTTTTTATTTTTATTACTTCGTCTTCACCTGTTTTTTTAAGTAAATATTTATACATTCACAGGGAAAACTCCAGTCTTAATGAACACCTACCCCGTGCAAGGCATTTTGTTGACCATTTCCTACTAGGCAAATCATTTCGTTTTTTTGCACCTAAAGTATGGGAGGCCTGTTTGCCGAGGCAGGGGAGATCTTGAGACAGCAGTTAGATGTAATCTTTTGGAGTTCACAGGAGGACTGGGAAATAGAGACAGAAATTTGGGAGGCACTAGGACATGGATGGGTTTAAAAATCTTGAGATTGTAAAAGATCTCCCATGGGGTAAATATAGTTGGAAAAGTAGCAATCCAGAGTCTGAGCCCCTCTGGCTTTAATGGTCAGACCAGTGATGGGGTCAGCACAAGTGAAAAAGAGGCAGAGATCACTGAGAGTGAAGGGAGGCCAAGGTACAGTGATACCCCTGGAGCCACATAAGAAAAATGTTTTAAGAGAGGAAGTAATGAACTGCTTGATAGAGAAATCTGAACTCAACTTAAAACCTGAGTGAGAGAAAAAGTTTAACTGCATGTGAACTGCTGAATAATAAAAAGCTTTAGGAAATACACAAAATAAAGAAAAACAAAAACATACAAAATCCTCTTGTTTAGGGAAACCCTACACAGTTCTCCAGGGTCTTCAACTTACATTTGCTTTTGAAAGGCTCAGGGACTTTTCAATGTCATTTCTAATGACACGATGGTGTCAAAAGTCACTCTCATTCTGAAAGCTATGGTGACAGAAGTCTGGAAAGTGAACAGAGAAAAATTAAACGTGGTTAAAATTCTTTTCAGGCACAACAGAAAGATAAACAAATATGAAGCAAGATTTCCCCACGCAGATATTTTTCTGACCCATTTTCTTCTATACGCAATTGTAGATTTCAGCCTATTTTCCTGGTTTTCTTTCTTTCCTGAAATGGAGACGAGGGCCTCACAGAAAAAAGACCATTCCATCAAGTGTGTCAAGGTATTTGGCAAGCCCAATATGTCTTGCAAATGTACTGTAACTCCTCTTGATATGGGAGAAGATGTCAGTTTCAACCATGTTACACGTTATCAATATCACACAAAAATGAAACAAGAATACTTTGATCTGATTTGGGTAAGTGCAGTTAGTTCAAGAACAGCCTGACAGACTGTACTGAACAGCAGTCTCTTTCTGTGTTAGAAAATAATCCCAAAACAAAGCTGGCAAACCACAGGAATAAGCACATAGCTACTGTATATGCAAGGAGCTCTTAGAAAACTAAGTCATAGCATAAGTTTGATAGGATTCAAAATACATTAGGCATCCTCTTATCAGAGTCCCTCCATATGGGGAGCTGAAATAATGGCAGGGTGAAATGTTGATAGAAAAGATCAACATTGTTTTGGCTTTGGATTAGCTAGACAAATGCAATGTGATGAGAAGGCCCTAGAGGACATGTGAGAAGTTCTGAGTTCAAGTTCTGGCTCTGTCACTACCAGCCATATTAGGTCTCAGTTTTCTCAACAATAAATTGAAGCTGTGGCATTGTATTGTCCCTCAGACTAAGGCAGTGCAGCAAAAGATGAAGGGCGCAGGGATTAGAATCAGACTGGACTCTGGATTTGAGGCTGTCCTCACAAAGAAACTGAACATCACACCACAAATTTCACCCTTGAATAAAACCCTAGATTTGCTAGGACTGGAAGCCAAATTGTAACAAGGAAAAAAGGTACACACGCCTGGGATGACCTTCGGCCAACATACCACTACACGGTTGTACCACGGCTAAGGTATTGAAATATTTTCCTTGAACTGGAAGAGTCTCAAGCTACAAACCTCCTCATAATCTAGCAATGAAAGACACAAATTTAGCACAGCAAGAAACCTGTAGGATCTTGGTGTAGGGGTGGGCACAGCAACCTCCCTGATTCTCCCATGTCCATGCCAAACCAATGACTAAATACTTTTTATTAGTACCTGTGTGTCTCCTCCAGTAAATGGGATGCCCTCTGACTCTTTTGCTAACCAACCATTAGTGGAAGAGCCCTTTATTCCTTGTAGCTGAGCCCCAAGAAAGGATGGTGGGTTTGCCTTCTTTGGCTCACTTCCATGCAACCCCTCACCCGCCACCCAAACACACACTCCTCAGTTGCTCCTTGTGAAGGGAAGCAGGTATAATGAACCTTGATCTAGTTTTCTACAACAAGGAATTGTGAAACTGTATAGTTTGAACGTGTCACGGGATGTTTCCATTTAGAAAAAGCATAGTGGTGGGCGATACCTGTGGTTCAAAGGGGTAAGTCGCCAGTCCCATATGCCAGAGGTGGCGGGTTCTAACCAAGCCCCAGCCAAAAAGAAAAATCATGGTGAGGTGGAATGTATAAAAGCTTTTGTACAGGAGTTTTGAATCTAAATCCCCTTCTAACTTTTTACCATTTGTTTATCTTAAGTAACTTCTTTACATTTTTTGTGTGTCTGTTTCATCATCTTTAAATTTGAAGAATAATGAAAATAGCTGATACACTCGGCAGTTAGTAGATGCTAAATGATTTATGTCATCTCAGTTAACCCGCACACCAACCCTATGGTGTAGAAATTCTTTTCATTCCACTTCAAAATAAGGGAAGGGAAGTCCAGAGATGTTAAGTAGCTTGTCTTTTCTCTAGATCACACCACTAATAATGGAAGAGTGAGAATTTGAACCCACTTGGTCTCACTCCTGAAGTTAAGCTCTTAAATATTGCCCTCCAAAGAATGTAAAATGCTCTCATTATAAAGGATGACGATTATTATAATGCTGACCAGATATCCCAGAATAAGAATCTTACTCTGTAATCAGTACCAGTATGTTTATAGTCACACAGAGCTAACCCTTTGAAAATATCAGCTGTCTGTTTATCAAACATCTGGGGTACCTTCCAGCTGGATCATTCTACAGCATCCCGATGTCCAGCTCCATGTCTTCCGAAAACTTTGTAAGCAAAACTGGTTCTAGCCCTTGTAAAATGCATTACAGTGCTTGCGGACAAAGTCTAACCATTCCAGAATATGAACTTCCGACGATGCAAAGCCAACAGAGGAGATGTTGATTCCGAGGGATAAAAAGGAAATAAACTTTAGCAACTGCAATATGTGATGAAAAGCAGCTGACAGGTGAGAGTCTATTTTGACTGACTGTGAAGCCCTCATCTGCACTGGATTTCTTAGGTCCCAGTATCTACTTCTCAGGCACACTGGCTCTACCTCTGGGTCATTTAGCTGAGACCCCAACAACCTCCTTTTCTGAGTATTCATTCGTGTCCTTTCTAATAAGAAGAGAAGTTACTTATACGCTAAGGAAAACATTTAAATATAAAGTCTTTAGTGGTCCACGAAGCCAAGCAAGGGGCACGGTTCTGATATAGTGAAAACAGCTCAGAGAATAGCCGTGCAGGAAAGGTGGTGGAAATATGACCCCAAGACAGAACATTTATCATATTGATTTTGTGGATTAAGCATGTTGCTTTCCTAAATGTCTTACAGTGGTTATTTTGCAAATAAAATCCATATCCTTGGGTCATGAACTTACGTAGACTCACTGGCTACATGAACTATGCTCACCTTTCTTTGGCGCCAATGTTAGCTTCAGAACGTACTTTTGATAAGCATTTATAACCAGGCTTAGGTCTTATCCTCAAGGAATATAAATTTTAATAGGCATAAAGATACCAGAATAAGCGCTCAGACGTCTAGACCACAGACTCTAAGAGAGTGGAAGGAGAAGACAGAGAAAGGGCTGCAGAACTGGCAGGTGATGGAGCACAGAACTGCACAGGGCAGGTGCAGGAATCATTTTTAGAACAAAAGTAAGGAGAAGTCAGGGAACTCCTTAATCAGGAAAGCAACATGATAAGATGTGTGTTCGGTCATTCTTTTGGCAGGGTAGAAAACGGTTTGCAGAGTGGCGCGATCCAGCAGAGATTTTAAGGAATAATTCAAACAATAATAAGGGAAAATTTGACAGAAACTGGAAGTACATAAATAAGATAATAGCTGGAGAAGGAGAGAGGGTCAGAGCTGGCAAAGGAGTTCTGGAAGATAAAAGATGATGGGGTGCTAAGAATACCTGATGAAGGAGAAGAGCCAAAGATGGGGAGGATCCAGGAAGAGGAGGTTAAGTAGTCAAGTGCTAGATGAAGAAGGCTGAATAGGTAGGAGGGTCTAGGATCCAGATCGTGGGCAAAAGGATACTCTTTAGTAAAAACCGTAGGAGGATAACAGCGTGAATGCTTATGTGGGTATCCACTTAAAATCTTTCTGTCCCAGCTTTTTGATTTTTTTGCTTTATCTCAGAACATAATTTTTTATCCACCCAAAATACAGCTTTATAGTTTTTTTTGTTTGTGTAGTTGGTTGGGTTTTTTTGCAGTTTTTAGCCGGACCTGGGTTTGAACCCACCACCTCCAGCATATGGGGGCGGCGCCCTACTCCTTTGAGCCACAGGCACCGCCCAGTTTTACAGTTTTGGTGACCTTCCACAATGTAGGTGCCCTACGAGAAACCTGGGGTCATTAGATCACTAAGGCCGCAGGCACAGCACTCCTGGAGAAACTCCTTCACTGTAAATTATACACTCATTCATCCTCCATCTCCATAAGTTGATTCACACATTATAAACATGTTTTCATTTCGCAGTTACAGAATGCTCAAAATATTTATTCTCTTTATAATTTCATATAGAAATTATTTAATCTACCTAAGTGTCTCTCATAACCGGCAAGAGGTGTTCCTGTTTTTCTCATCCAAAGCTCCCAAATAGTAGAGTTTTCTGCATAGCGTAGTTTTAAAATGCCTTTTGGTGAAAGATTTAAAAGTTGTTGAAACCATATCATAAAATGAAATGCAGATGTGTAATTACTATATTCATAAATCAAACCGTGAAAGAAAAGGTAGCCTTCTTACTATTTGAAAAATTAAAACTGGTTTTCCTTAACTCTAAGAACTTGTAAATTCATATTAAATGACTGGGAAAATTATCTGGCAAGGTAAAGTCTTTTATCCAGTTAGAGCGCCACTGGAATTGTGTGACCCACCGCTTGCACGCATGAATAAGGAAAATATTAATTGAATCTGTTTTTAAACCCTGTTTAACAAATTCCCATGAACTCAGTTACTTGAAAGAATATGCATTCATTATCTGCCAGTTCTATGTGTCAGAAACCCAAGTAGGCTTAGATACACGTCCAGCCTGCCTCAGGTTGTTGGCAGAATCCGTCTCCTCGTGGTTGTAGGTTCCCTCAGTTTCACCACCATTGACTGGAGGATGCTCCCAGCACCTAAAGCTGCAGTTTCTTACCACCCTGCCCTCTCTGTAGATGATTCATAACATAGGAATTTATGAATACTTTTTTAAGTCAAGGGAGAAAAGAAGAAATGTCTTTCCTGTGTATTAGCAATAAACACCTATACACACATTCCTGCACACACATGGGCATTGTAATAATTACAGGAGGGACATCCCAACTCCCCATTGCCCTATTTTATTTGTAAGAAGCAAGTTGTCCCATACATGGGGCCACCCTAAGATTGGTCCATCATAGCCTGCAAGATGCAAACAGTATTGTGGCTTGTGAAAGGAAAATTAATTTATTTCAATGTAATTTTAAAATCAAACTCATGTATGACATCTCACAGCAATTATACTGTCCTAGAATGCATGTATGTATATCAGTTTCATTTTTCATAATTAACTTTTATAGATATAAACTCACAGTTATCTATTAAAGGAAAGAGTGAGAAACGAAGATGAACAAAAGAGAGAAAAAAGAAAACAGTATAACAATTTCCATATTAACAAAAGGGATACAAATGATGAAGAGATATTTTCTCTTGCTGACCATTAAAATCCATGGGGCTGGGCGGCGCCTGTGGCTCAAAGGAGTAGGGCGCTGGCCCCATATGGCGGAGGTGGCGGGTTCAAACCCAGCCCTGGACAAAAATTGCAAAAAAAAAAAAAAAAATCCATGGGGCCATAACTTAAAGGAGGGGAAACATAACAACAGTAAAACTGGCCCTGGCAAATAATATTAAAAGTATTGCAAAGAAAAACTCACACACCTACGTGTAATGCAAAATTCTGCATTAACAGCTGGACTTCTGAGGGCCCTCGGAAACCCTCCAAGGAGCCCAAGGAAAGAATTCTTACTGAAGCTTGAAAAGGATTCTCCACATAAACAGGGAAAAGTTAATCAATTCATGTTTATGTACCTGATTTAGGTTTAATCACAAAAACATGTGTATTGGACACATTGCATATTCCCCAGAGCACTGAATTGATTACACACTGTATAGTCTGCAAAGGTGATTTTCGTTGACAAACTTAAAAAAAAAAAATTACTAGCAAAATACTTTCGAAATCCCTGTACATAGATATCTTCAAACATACTTAGAAACATTTTACTAAAGACGTCCATTCATTCATTTGTTTATTCAGCCATTCTTATTTGTTTGTTCATTTCCACTTGGTTCCCTCTAACTAGGGACGGAGACAAAATCAAACATATCTGAGAATACTACCCCATCTAAGCTTCAGAGAAACCACGAGAGAAGGGCTAAGAAATAAAGTTGGAGGCTAGGTGTCATTTTATTTACGACTGGCTGGCATTTTACTATCCTAAGTGTAGGTGTCACCTTTCATATTATTTTTCTCTACTCCTGATTACTTCTGATTTGGGGGAGTCTGTAAGAATTTATAGAACACCTGGAAGAACAGGTGTTAAGGCTGGAGGTTACAAAAGGGTATTTTAACTTACATTCTACATGTATTTTTGCTTAAAAGAAATAAATTTTCTCCTTCCAGAATGTATTGTCAAAGGTAATAATCAAATATAGTGATTAAGTCAGAATCACATGAACCGTCTTGATTTCCATCTCCACCAAATTACTACCAAGTCATTTTGCACAGTTGAGTTTCCTTAAATATAAAATGGAGATAATGCCAGTGTGGTGGCTCACACTAGTGACCCTAGCACTCTTGGAGGCCAAGGTGGGAGTTCAAGAACAGCCTGAGCAAGAGCGAAAACCCGTCTCTACAAAAAAATTAAAAAATCAGTCAAGCCTTGTGGTGTAGCCCTGTAGTCCCAGCTACTGGGGAGGCTGAAGCAGGAGGATCGCTTGAACCCAAGAGGTGGAAGTTACTATGAGCTAGGGTCATGCCATGGCACTCTAGCCTGGTCAATGGAGTTAGACTCTATCTTAAAGGAAAAAAAAAAAAACTAAAACTAAAATAGGGATAATAATAATAGAGTTGTGTTTCTCATAAAGTAATTAATAAACATAGCAATTTTTTATTGTGAGAGTTGTCATTATCAGCCAACAGTAGCAAAATCAACATCATTATCTAAAGGAAAACTAAACATTTTTAATGAGGCACAGAAAATTGCCTTTCAACAAAGAAACAGAAAAGACATGATAGAAATATTAAAAGGGCAATGAATATTTGACCAATGATTAATGAATTAGAAGGGAAGTACATCGGTATCAGCTAGATTTCTACTTTCCTCTGTTTATTATTATTTTTGTATTACATGAATTATAAAATAAAAACATATCAGTTCTATCATCTCCAGAATGCCATTTTATTCATATTTTTACTAAATCATAACTGTATACATTAAAACATTTATGTGGTACAATATGCTGATTTTATGTATAACTTAAGAGTATAAATGTCTTCACATAATAATTAAGTAAATGAGGTGAAGGCTATGTTAACCAGTTTGATGTAAGCATTCCAGAATGCCATTTTATACCCAACTTAAAAATATATCTTTATATCAGGAAAAGTCATCCTGACAAAATCCATCCCAAATGATATGCGTCAATGGTACAGGCCAGCTATATACATCTTTGAGAGAGATTAAGATGCTTAAGTAGCCTCTGTATCTTGTTTCTAAAATGGTTTCAACAGGCTGAACTCTTTCCTCTTCAACTAATTAGAGAGGGAAAGCCTGACACCTGTGATAAATAACACAGCCTCACAAACAACACATCTGGAAAATGTATCTGGCATTCCCTGGGAAATAAAGCTGTAATTCTAAACTATAAATCATGGGTGTTTTGAACTCTGAGGTTGTAGAACAAAACAAATTATTTAATATTTATAAAAAAAAAAAAGGAAGATTTTGAAAATGGTCTTTTTCCCCTAGCAGTTTTTCCATGGGCTAATAATTCATGGTGTTTTATTTTGTCTAGACTCTGGAAAATTAGGAGAAGGAAAACCAAGAAAACATAATCTGGAGTTTAGAATGACTGGTGCACAAGGTTCGGCAGCTGTGTTTCTAATTACACAGGGGGAGGCCTTAAAAATGATCATTTCCAAGTACTTAGCTAATGCCATTGGAAACTACAGGAGTGCGTTTAAAAAAAAAAATCTGGTTATTTAGCAGTTTCTTTTTTCTTCCTTCACAATAACATGTTGCAAATATAAATACATAATAACTTTATTCCAGACACTATAATCTTTTATTTCTATATACCTATAGATGTATATATGTGTGTGTACATATGTACATACCTACACAGAGAGAGAAGAAAATAGAAATCACCTAAAATACCATCCTAGACAAAATCTTCATATCTATTTTATTATTTCATATGAATGCTCTACTTCTACCCAATATATACATGGACTTCTTACTAATATCATATTATTAATAAATGTGATATTTTTAAAATGGCTTTTATACTTCACAATATATTGTGGTCCTCTTCATGTCAATAAATACAAACCTTTTTTTGAATGGCTGATAACTAACCAGTAGTTGTAATAGCATTTATTCTAAGGCCCTTGAAGGACAGGAGTGTCATAAAGACTACTATAGGCTCTGTCCGTTTATATTTACACACAATTCTGACTCTTATGTAGAAAATTCTAGAACTAGAGATGCTGCATTAGGGTGAATAGACACTTCTATAAGTTTTGTAGCATATCCTGTTGTCAATTTACTTTCCAAAAAGGTGTATAGATAAACCTCTTCATTTACAATTTACGTCAGACCCATTTCTCCACACACATACCGACAATGGATTTAACTCTTTTTCAAAACAAGACACTCAATATTATAGTTTTACACTGACATTTAATATGGGTTAATTTTATATATTTGATATCCTGTTGAGTTAAATGTCTTCCTTAGTCATTATTTCTTCCTTTGAGGAATGACTAGTTCTATTATTTATTGATTATGTTTGTATGACTGTCTTTTTCGTATTTATTTTGAAGAGTTTATTGTAAGTTAAGGTCATTAATCCTTACTTTACTGTATTCATTACAAGTATTCTTTTGAGATTTATATCTTTATTTTTTGCATCATTGCTCATAAATTTTCTGTTATATGGAAATTACCTAATACATTTTCTATTGATTTCAATTTAAAATATAGTTTTTGCCTTTGTTGTAACCTTAGAAAAAGACCTTTCCCACACTCTAAATAACAATATATGCACGTATATTGCATTAAATTTTTAATACAAAGATGAGTCTTCAATTCATCTGAGATTTATTTTATCTTAAGATATGATGTGAGGTTCTAGCTTTATTATTGTTTCCAAAATGATTATTCAGCCGTCTAAACTTCATTTTTTGAAAAACAACTTTTTATTTCTTTCCATCTTATTGATTTACATATTTATTTTGGCATCACTCTGGTTTGTTTTATAATAAAATATCCTTTAAGAATCAAAAGTCCCCAGGTAATTTTTTCCTGCTTTTCCTATGTAGTTTTTCTTTACATTTATTAAACAATAAGTTCCTAACATGTTCAAAAGACATTCTTCAACATTCAATGCAAATGGCATTTTTACCAAAGTTGAAAATAAAGGAGATAGAACAAAATTTTCATGATACCAGAATCTAATAGAGCATGCGAAATCTGTAGTACTGTGCCTAACCGTAGTATGTAGTCATCACCATTCTTACTAGATTGAGAATTATAAACTTGTCAGAGTTTTGAACTTTTAAAGTTTAGCCCAACTATAACTTTAATGGTTCAATTTAGCATAAATAATCAGCCTTCCTGCATCAAGCACTCGGATAGATACTAAGAATTATCAGGTTTTAAGACATTGACTCCAAGCTTAAGAAGGTCCATTTCAGTCTAGTAGAAAAAATAAGTGTCCAAGCAAATAAGAACAATTCAATAGATGGTGGTGAGAAACAGAATCCATAAGTAGAAAGAGTAGAGTGATTCAGTCTAATAAAGCTGAAAGGCAGGGAGATTGGAGGGCTTTACAGAAAAGGATGCCATCTGGGTGGCTTCTGAGGGGTGAATGTGAGTGGGCAGGTAGATAGAAAGGTCAAGGAAGGCGAAACCAGGAAGAGAAAATCTTAACCTTCCCAGAAAGAAAGAAGCTTTCTCTCTTGTATGTATCCAAAGCATTTTGTTCGTATTCCTATTATAACCACAGTAGAATGTATTGAGATCTTATGACATGCCATACTTGTCTAAATAATTATGAGGATAAAATATATAACTACACCCACCAACGTATGAGCGTATGAGGGAGGCACTATTACTAGCCACATTTCCTGGATGAGGAAACAAGCACATCAACCATGAGAATCTTGACCAAGTTGATGATGGCACTCAGAACGCTCACCCAGCAGTTTGGCTTCAAAGTCTATACTGAGAACTATATCATACCTAATATCAGATTTAATATATTTTTAGAAAACTCTTATTTACTATGCAAAGTAAGTACTGTTAATTATGTACCACCTATGACATTTAATATGGGCTAATTTTATATGTTTATATATCTATAATTTCCATTTACCTACAGTAACATGTATGCATGTGTGTCTGCATACAAACTAATTCAGAATCAACATATTGCAGATACCTTCTCCATTGTTTCAGCAACCAATGCAGCCTCAATGATAGCCTGATTTGAATCTAATGACCTGTTCTATGACCTGAATTTTGGGTTCTTTTTCTTGTGTTGTTTTGTTTTGTTTTTGAGACAGGATCTTGCTCTGTTGCCTGGGCTAGAGTACAATGGCATCATCATAGCTTAATGCAGCCCCGAACTCTTGGGCAAAGCAATCCTCTGCCTCTTAGCCCCCTGAATAGCTAGGGATTATAGACATGTTGCCATTCCCGCCTAAATTTTTTTTTTAATTTTTTGTAGAGACATGGTTTTGCTATTGCCAAGGCTGGTCTCAAACTCCTAGCCTCAAGTGATCCTCCCCTTTCAGCCTCTTGAAATGCTAACATAACAGGCATGAGCCACTGTGCCTGCCCTCAAGTTCATAGTATGAACAAACTATAGGCATCTCCATACAAATGTTTCAGAGATTCTCATATTGATTTCTAACATTAAACTTATTATCAGCCTCCTAATTTTGCTCATCTTTTCTTTCTACTTTTCTCAGTGCCTCTGTCCTCCTCTGTGTTGTACAAGCTAGAAACCTCTGATCACCTGTAACTCATCTCCTATTCATATATTACCTATCCAGTCCTCAGCCTACTGAGTAAAAAAAAATATGATAATAGCAACCCTTTAGTAAACATTTATTATGATCCAAAGAGCTGTCTTTGGGACACCAGCGTATTTAATTACAACATCCTGATGAGGTATATAACACTGCCTCTAATATGTGGATGAGGATATTAAGGCTCAGGACAGAAAGTCGGAGAACCAAATGTGAATCCATTCTACCTGGCTTCAAAATACATGTCGTTAATATACATATATTTTTTCTAGTTATAAAAGCCTTCTCAAAGGAAATAAAGCAATAAGAAAATATATATAAGTCACACACAGTCCTTAAACGCTCACCGTGAATGTTATACTCTTGGGAATTCCAGTACAGACTAAAATACACCTTCTTCCAGGTCCTAGGCACAAGGAAGGAAGGAAAACTATCATCCATGCAACTTGAACTCTTGCAGCCGAGCCTACCTGAGTCAGTTGCAGAGCCCAAAGCCCATCATTATTGCCAGCGACCCCTTCTTTCTGTAGGAGGGCTGACTTATTAATGTCTACTTTAGTTTTCTTAACTAAATCAAATAATTTTGGGATGAATGATCCCAAGATTTTGGGGGGTAAAGTCAGTAAGTTTCCAGAACCTACTGAAAAAAGGCCTCCTAGTGCTTTCAGGGGAAAACTTTAGCTCTGACGTTAGAAATAATCATAACTATTTGAGTTCATACAAGATTCCAAAAGTGTTCTGTAAGTGTGGAACCAATTTAAAGCACAAAGTAAGGACTAGTTTATAAAACTATCAGCTGCACATCTGTGATCCATAACAGAAGAAAAGAAAGACTTAGGTAAGACAGGAGATACCGTATGTAGGAATGGAAAGACAGTGGAAGGTAAACACTGATGATTTGGAAAGAGTGGGCTTTTTTTATTTTGAGCGGTGTTGACTTGTTGAATATTTACTTAAAAAGACTCTAATGTCCGTTGTGTTATCCTGTCTTTCAGATAGAGTCTAATGAAGAAAAAAATGTCAGATTCCTCATTGCTGAGACTACTAATGGCATGTAAAATTATAGTGTAATTTTTATGATCCCAGTAAACTCAGATCCTTTGACTTTATAGACAAAGAATGGAGCATCTAGGATAGAGAGATGATACATTTAAATCTCAGGATGACATTTATCCCCTTGCACCAAGGAAGACTTAAAGATGGGAGTCTTGATGAGATGATACACACAGACACACACAACATCCAGTTTGTTTGTGATTAATAAGCATAAGTTTTATCTCACCAAATCTTCTTGCAGAAGAGAAAAACAGAGACAGGACATATAATCCTAAATTTTCTTTTAAATATACAAAAATGGTAACAGAATTTGCCTAAAGTCATGATGATAAAAGGAAGCATATTTTCTCCTCCTTTATACACCTAGGCAGTATATTTTTAGGTTCCAGCCATGGTTCCTGGAGAAATCTGGGATTTGGGGAAATAAGAGGAATTCAGAAAACACAAATTCTCACTTTTTCCTTGTGTTTATAAAGAAATCACAGCCCTCACAGGGGAAGAATTGCTCCAGCTCACATAAGCTGTCGGTTTCAGAATAAAGACTATCTACCAAGGGCCTTGATTCCCAGGTCAATATACAATAAATTCTACAAATGTGTTCATGTGTTTATTTAAAGGAAAATAATATCAACATATATGCCACCAGGGACTAGGCTGGGTTATCATTCAGAGGGGAACAAAATGGATTTGACCCATAATCTCATGAATGTTATTATCTGCTAAGAATAATAGAAACAAGACAGAAACAAATAAATAAACAGATAATCATATAAGTGATGATATAATTTTAGACTGTGGTAAGTTCTATAAAAATTGGAGAAAAAGAAATAAATAGAATGTTCAAAAGCATGTGTAAAGGGACTTAATTTAGATCAAGAGAAGCAAGATCTTTCTGAATAAGTT
>CAUYQV010035447.1:0-26156 GCA_963574575.1 Galagoides demidoff | reverse complement strand
GGCTGCAACCAAAAAAAAAAAAAAAATAGCTGGGCATTGTGACAGGCGCCTGTGGTCCCAGCTACTTGGGAGGCTGAGGCAGGAGACTCGCTTGAGCCCAGGAGTTGGAGGTTGCTATGAGCTGTGATGCCACAGCACTCTGCCCAGGGGGATAGCTTGAGGCTCCGTCTCAAAAAATAAATAAATAAATAAATTAGAAAAAAATAAACTTTAAGCCAAAGTCAGCACAAAGAAGAAAATAATAAGGATAACAGTAAATGTTGATTTCATAGAAAACAGGCAAATAATAGAGGAAAAACCAAAAGCTACTCTCAGACCAGTTGAATTCAAAAATATCTATCCAGACTAATGGAGGTAGAAAAGGCAATTAGGCATGAATTACTAATGCCAAGATTGAAGGAGGACGTTACCACAGGTTCTAGAGCAATGTTTTTCAAACTTTTTATTATCATGGCACACTTGAACCTGTAGTTAAACTTCCACTAACTTAAATTCTGTTGATATAAAAAAAGCATATACTTACTATGCTTTGAACGTCTTTTGAAAATAATTAATAAACTTTAAAAATTTTCGTGGCACATTGCACACCAATTGAAAATCACTCCTGTGGAGTTATTAAGTTAATAATAGAATATTATAAATAACTTCCTCTTAATAAACTTGGCAGCTTGGGTAGGATGGAGAAACTCTTTGACAGACACAAGTTACCAAAGCTCACACAAGAGTAGAAAACCCAAACAGTGCTGTCTCCATTAAA
Organism: Galagoides demidoff; assembly: GCA_963574575.1. NCBI lineage: Eukaryota > Metazoa > Chordata > Mammalia > Primates > Galagidae > Galagoides > Galagoides demidoff. The sequence goes on along the minus strand of CAUYQV010035447.1, from coordinate 25,399 downwards.
TTTATAGTTAAAACTCTTTCCACAAAGGGAGCTCTAGGTTCATACAGAATTGTAAGAAGAAATAATATCAATTCTAGGCAAATTCCAGAAAAATGAGGAGGGGGACAGTATTTCCCAGCTCTTTCAGTGAGGCCAGTGCTACCTTGACATCAAAAACTAGACAATCAGGCTCGGCACCCATAGCACAGTGGTTACAGTGTCTGCCACATACACCAAGGGTGGCGAGTTTGAACCTGGCCCAGGCCAGCTAAACAACAACTGCAACAAAAAATAGCCAGGCATTGTGGCAGTTGCCTGTAGTCCCAGCTACTTGGGAGGCTGAGGCAAGAAGATCCCGTAAGCCCAAGAGTTTGAGGTTGCTATGAGCTGTGACTCCACAGCACTCTACTGAGGGTGACACAGTGACACTCTGTCTCAAAAATAAATAAAATAATGTAAGCAGATGCCTGTAATCCCAGCACTTGGGAGGCCAAGGCAGGTGGATTGCCTGAGCTCACAGGTTTGAGACCAGCCTGAGCCAGAAAAAGACGTCTCTAAAAATAGCTGGGCATTGTGGCCCGTGCCTGTAGTCCCAGCTACTTGGGAGGCTGAGGCAAGAGAATCCCCTAAGCCCAAGAGTTTGAGGTTGCTATGAGCTGTGATGCTACAGCTCTCTATGGAGGGTGACATATTGAGACTCTGTCTCAATAAATAAAGAAAAAAAACCTAGACAATCAGCCCAGCAGGGTAGCTCATACCTGTAATCCCAGCACTCTAGGAGGCCAAGGCAGGAAGATCTCTTGAGTTTAGGCGTTCAAGACCAGCCTAAGCAAGAGTGAGACCTATCTCTACTAAAAACTGAAAAATTAGCTGGGCCTCATGGAAGGCACCTATAGTCCCAGGTACTCAGGAAGCTGAGGCAAGAGGATTGATTAAACCCAAGAGTTTGAGCTTGCTGTGAGCTATGACTCCAGGGCACTCTACCCAGGGGCACAGAGTGAGACTGTCTAGAAAAAAGAAAGAAAGAAAGATCCCCTTGTTATTTTATAATGTTATGTGTGAGAAGTCTTAGGCCCACAGTGGAATTCTTACTCTCTTAATCCTGTGTTGACCATTGCTCTGCTTTGAGCTTCCAACTCCGGTTGCCTACAGAATGTACTTGAATATTCAGCGTAAACTGCCTCGCATCATTACTGGATTGCTTCGTGCACACATGTCCCATCTCACAGATATCAGGGCTGCTATCTTCTCTGGTGTGTGTTTCCTCACTGATGCTGTGAATAACGGAAGCACTCAGCCTCAAGAGCTTGGTCTTAGGAATCTAGCCGATTAAACTTCTTTTTTTCTTTGTAAAGACTGCAGGGTGTTCCATGTTATGCCTCTATCATCATATGTTTTTTTGAGACAGGGTCTCATTCGGTGCCATGATCACAGCTCACAGCAACCTCAAACTCCTGGACTCAAGGGATCCTTCTGCCTCAGCCTCCCAAGTAGCTGGGACTTCAGGTGCATGCTGCCATGCCCAGCTAGTTTTTTATTTTGTGTAGCAATGAGATCTTGCCTTATCTCCCAGGTTGGTCTTGACCTCCTGGCCTCCTCGAGTGCTGGGAGTACAGGTGTGCACCTTCATGCCCAGCCTTTGTCATCATTTACTGAATCACCTATGGATGATGATTTATGCTGTTTCAGATTTTGCTCTATTACGAACACTATTTTAATGAATATTCTCTCTTATTAATGTGCTGTAGGGCTAATCCCTAGAGGTAGAATTACTATCAAAAGGGGGGAATAGTTTGGGCACGTGGCTCACTCCTGTAATCCTAGCCCTTTGGGAGGCTGAGGCAGGAAAATGACTGGAGGACATGAGTTTAAGACCAGCCTAGGAAAAATATCAAGACCCCATCTCTATAAAGAAATTTTAAAAATTAGCCAGCTATGTCAGCACATGCCTATAAGGTCCCGTTACACTGGAAGCTGAACCAGGAGGATCCCTTGAGCCCAGGAGTTCAAAGCTGTTATGAGCTGTGATTAGAACACTACACTTCAGCCCGGGTGATAGAGTAAGACCCTGTCTCTTAAAAAAAAAAAAAAAAAAAAAAAATAAAATATATATATATATATATATATATATATATTCTAATATCTGTTGCCAAAATATAAAGATTTTGGCAAAATGGAAAGCTAGTCTGGATGCCAGTCCTTGCTTTGGGTAAGTTACTTAACTCATATGTAAATGAGGAAAAACTGTCACATTTCACCTCCCAGACTGTAGTCAGCTCTGGCATACAGGAAACCCTGGTGTTGACTGACTCTTCCTTAACCTGTAACGGGAGCATCACTTATTACAGAAATGTACCTTAGCATTTTCCTTTCTTTTCTTTTTTTTTTTTCAGCTATGACTCAAGACATGAGATAAAGGAGATCTGCTTTTGAAACATGAGAGAACTTTTCCCCTTGGTTGGATTCTACAACACAGCCAATGAAAATAGAGCACTGTATTCGTTTCACTAATATATCGCTGTTGTTTCCAAGAAAGTATGGGAGACAATCCTAGACTTCCACCGTATGCAGAGTTATGTGTAGACGTGATTGTTGCACATGATGTTCACACAGTGACAGTTACAAAGATACAAAGTGGTATTGTTTACATTGCTAGAAAATTATTAGTTTTCTACTGGCAATAACCTATTTCTGAGAGAGTTTTAGCCCACTGTAATAGACAGGGACCATGTCCTGTGGGAGGCAGAATAGCATAGAGCTGACATTGGGTGCCATTCTTGTAGCGGTAATTCATCCCTAGCAGCATCATGAAGCAGGTGCCAGAGGTGCTTTGCTTCTCCTCCTAAAACAAACAGGTGAATCAGCCCCACCAAGAGCCAGGCAGCTCCAAATGGCAGTGTGGTGCTAGCAGCTTGTTTTTCTTCAGTAGGACAAGGCGATGGTTCATTGTGCAATCTTCCTTCACAGAGGCATTAGTTTTGGAAGGAAATTGACAGGTCATGGGTCAGGTCCCCTTGACATTGTCCTTCCTGAGATGCAGTATATTTAAAACCAATCTCTCCCCTGCTAACAGAAGGCTGAATCTAGTTTACTTTGAGCATTAGGATTTGCTCCTATGGAACTCTGTGCTCCAGTTACTTAATAATAATAATGATGATCACTCCAGTTTTTCCCTTGAACAAAATGGTTCTTCCAAGATTGTGCCATTTTTTTTTTTTTAATAAAATGGGCAGGGTGGGTCAGGGGAGAGAAGTAATCAACCTTGTTTGATCAATCCCTCCCCCCGCCGTTCATTGCAGTGACCTGGGACATGTGCAGTTGGTGACCTTTTTTATTCTGTCTTTAGGACAGTTGAAAGACTCACTGCACTTCTGCTGCATCAGGACCACATGGCCATCAGCAGGGCCACCAGTTGGCAAGCACACTCCACTGGCCACGTGGTGCTAACGCTTCGTTCGCGCACACGTAGCTATTTGAGAGGAAAGGAATTTCTCTTAGGTGTTAGTGCTTTTTGCTCAGACTTTGCAAAAAAAAAATAAAAATAATATATATATATATACACATATATATACACACATATAAATGTATAATTATTAATCACCTTTGTCCTTGAGAAAGTCTTGAATGAATAGAGAATTTATTCCATTGCAATATTTGATTGTATAGAGGCACACTGTTTCATCAACAGAAGAAGCAAAAAGGCTGTGTATAAGTTTTTGGTACTATGTACCACCTCTGTTATTCTTCTAAAGCTGAAGTATTCATGTACTTAAACCATATTCTATTTAATTGTGTTTGATTTAAAAATATATATATAAATTATATTTAAAATTGTGTCAACTTTCTGCTTTCAGGGCATTTATGGCTCTTCTATTGAAATATGTTGATCCTTCCAAATGTTTCCATTTGCTTTACAAAAACTCAGAACATGAGCCACTACTGGACTTAGATTTGTGTTTGGGTATATGGCATAGACTGGAGGTTTTTGTTTTCTATATGCTGTGATTGATTCATTTTGTTTTTTTTTTTAACAAAGTATTCCCATCCATTTCATATTGCTTCCATCTTTAAATAACAGAAAAGCAATATAAAGGTTATAGAATAAAATGTGGTTTTGGGTGACTTGCTGCTTCTGCATGTTTTGGAATAACAATTTCTATAAGACTCTAGGCTATTTAAACTAATGCTTTCGGTTAGATAATTTCTAATCATTTCTTTGTATACATGTTGTGCTTCTGAGCCAGAGATGCCAGTAGTTGTAAACTTCTTATAAAGAAAAGAAAAGCAAGCTGGAGACTGGCTACTTTTTTCTGCCTCACCTGCTATGAGACAGAGAAGCAGGGTGTGGCCTGAGATTATTAGCCGGATTTAATATTTGATCTAAAGTAGATCCTTGTACTTACTCAAAATGTGGAATTAGATTCGTCTAACATTGAGCACCCACAGTGTTCCAAGCTCTATGCAGTGTATCCCCAAAATATTCCCTGCAGGGTTTTTATAGGTTTAAGGAATAAGTTGAACACCTTTTATCTTTATCATGTTGTTGGTATCAACACAAATTGTTTAAAAAGAAAAGGTGTTAGAAAGTGATTCCTCTTATAACTTGATGTCTTTATCTTTCCTGTAAGGTTTGATGAAAGTAAAAAGCAGATGTCAACCAAATCCAGTGAAGAGCAATAAAACAGCAACTTTCTGTAACTCTTTTTACTTGGGTTTCAATATTCAGTAGAACTTTATTGAAAACTTTTAAGTAGTTTACAGTATTGGAGCATTGACTAGTTATAGGATTGAGAAGGGAAGGTCATTCGGAACTGTAGGAATCACAAAGTCCTAACAGCTGATAAGCACCTGATGAAATGGCTGATCTTTTTCCAGTGACACTGGAAACCTGCCTGACTCACAGTGACCACACTCTTCCCCCCAAACTCCTTCAGGAGTGAAGGTCATGTCTTCACAATGACCTTTTGTCTCTATCCCTTTCCCCATACACTGGTTGATTGGGCAGGGTGAAAGTCCTGATCCAAATAGGCCTGAGACACTGCATAATGTTGGCCAGTATTAGAGCTCAGGCCTCTAGACCAGGACCTTTTTGTGCTAACATTCTTCCAAAGGATAAATACAACTCCTACTTTTAGCAATTATGATAAACCAGAAATAGAAGGGGAATAAATAATGTAAGCTTATAGTGGGTAGGAGGGATAATTTTTACAAATTATATAAATACTGACCATTTCTATGTGGTAGGCAAGGTCTCAGGGCTTTGGTTGAAGCCATCAAATGGAGAGTAAACCCCATTAAAACCCTTTAAGCATATAACTTGGGTGGCCCACATTCATAGTTACCCTCTGAAAGACCCTTTAAAAATGAGTGCCCGGCACTGAGTAAGCCCCTCTGCTTGGGTGGGATGGCACAGAATAGCAGGGTGGTAGTCTGGATTCTGGGCAGGCAGAGGTGGCTGTGAGGGCACTGGGGGAACAGTGTGAGCAAAGGCCCCAAGGCCATTCGTATTCAGGGGTTCTGCCCATCTTGCATGGCTCACAGGAGAATGCTTTAGTAATTTTGTGCAAACAGGTGTTTCTAAAGTCTGTTCCTTTCAAACCACCTTCTCTGGCACATTCAGTGTGTCACAAAATTCACTTGGACACATTAAACCCCTGCCTGAGGGTGGTAGTGCTTCTGTCCCCAACCTGACACCACTGGGCACCTGTAGGACTGTGTCCTGTCTGTCCTTGGGCCAGGAACCTAGAGAAGAGTTTTAAGTTCAGTTTGAAGGGAGCTGGGCTTTGCCCAGGAGCAAATGAGAGATGAGGATCGTGACAACTGTGGCATTTCCACCAGCTTCAGATATCTGAGTCTCCTGACTTTGGACTCATGCAGATTTAGAGAAATGAGCTGGCCTCTCCTGCATACCATACAGCTTGAGAAAGAAGCACCTGGCCAGGACCTGGGCCTTCAGACTAAGCATGGCTCTGAGTAGCAGCCACTGCCTGTGCTTGTCGAGTCCCGGCTCCACCCAGACCTGACTTTTCTTCATTTTGGCCAAGAACAGTATCTGTGACTTCTCATTACAGAACTTTTGGTTTAGTAAATGTTCACCCTGTACATGCCAGTCACAGGAAAGAATAGAACAAATTTCTAGGTCCCTTGGAGGTTGGAACAGCATCTAAAGTGGGTGCTGGCATTTTTGACTTAAAATAGGCTTTAAATGCCTGTGAATGACCTCCTGTCCCCTCACACTCCTCCCCCAACCCCTGTCCTTCTCGAGTCACAGGCTCTCTTGCAGCCTGGAGAGGGAGGGTTGCCCTTCCCTTCCCAGTTGCTGTGTCATTTCATTTACCTGCAAGACCAGAAGCTGGGCGCTTAAGTGATGAGCGCCTGACTGGCCTCTTGCTATCTGAGGCCCTCAAGGCAAGTCTTTATTAGAACAGGGTAAGGCCTAGAAGAGGTCACTGGATCAGAGTAAGCCTCCCCGCCAAGCTTTGGGATATGTGAATTATTAGAAACCATACTAGTGTAAAATTACTGTTATATCCGTATGATATAAAATCATGACCTTGGAAAAAGGTAGCTGGCTGCTGAACTAATTCCATAAAGTGATCAGCTTCTCTGGGCTCTCATGATAACAATAACCAGCATAATTGAGTAAACTTACGTGCCAGGCACTAATTTCATTTGATCCTTAGGATAATCTTACAAGTACTTATTTTTTCTCTTAGAAATGAAGAGACTGAGGCTTAAGAGGTAAAGGAATTTCCCCTGGGTCCTCTGCCCCACTGCTGTACTGCAACAGCCTCCTCCTCTCCCATTGGCTGCCTATCCATGCTCCCTGCAAGTGAATAACAGATAGCAAAGGCTTCAGGAAAACTGAAGGCTTTAAAATTGAAAACATCTCATCCATGACCTTAAATCTGGGGATTTTAAAACTTTCACACCCATCAGGACCCCGTGGAAGACTTACTGAAACTGGGTTGTAGAGCCTAACCTCCCAGAGTTTCTAATTTAGTAGGCTTGATGTGGAGCCCAAGAATTTAGATTTTTAACAAATTCCCAGATGACTGCTGTTGCTCTGAAGACCACTTTTGAGCACCACTGCCTTAAAATCTTTCCTGTGAATTGGGAAATGAGTATTTTCATTCCCATGCTACCCAGAAAGATCATTTGAGACCTGTTATGACTCACTTAAGCACATAGATCCTTTATCAGTATTGAGATGTTTATTCAAAGCTGAGAGCACCCAAGCGCCAACCCATTTTCTGAGGTCTGAAGCCATCAAGGCAAGTCTCCCTGGGGGAGGCTTAGTAGAGCCTCTGCCTGACCAGCCTCAGCACACGGTCCTCAGCAGCCCAGCCCCAGTGCCTTTGCTGGTAACAGTGCCCCTGATGTTGTCCTCAGGGCTAAGACTGTTGGAATCATGCTCAAGGTCGGGGGAATCTTTTGCACAAATCCTATCCAATCCATTTCCTTTCAGTTTGTCCCCAGGACCTTGGTACAGCTGCCTCTGCTGACTTCTTTTTCAGGTCCCTCCCACGGGACCTCAGGACCTGGTTCTTTCTCGCTCTCTTCATCTTCATCTTCTCCTCCCTCTTCTTTGTTTCTTCTTTGCACACATTTCCTGAGGGCCTGTCACAGGCCTGTTGTCACCCCATGAACATGCTACCCCCCTTCCTGGCAGTCCAGATGCTTCTGAGTCCCTCCCCTCACCCATCACCATTGTCCCTGAGCACCCTCTCCTGGCCAGTGCTGTCCTCATTCACACCCTTGCTACCTGGGGAGGGAGTCGGTACACTCCCCTCTGCTGTCAGCCTCTGCTCCTGCTACTTCTCCAAGTCTGCGATCCACCACTCCAAACCGTCTACACGCCGCCATTCCCACTCCAGGAAACAGCACTGTCCGTGTCTGGCCTGTGCTGTTCCCAAGAACGATGTTTCCTCAGTCACACCCATGACCAAAGGTTGTCATGTGCTACACCTGTGCTACCTCTGGTTTCTCCTCACACCGCAGCCCACAGTAACTTCAAACAGTGCAAGTTTTGTAGGTTACAGGCTCCTCCTGGAGTGAGTTAGGAGAAGAGGAAGAAACTCAGCCATGGTTCCAGAAGATCCTCCCTCACTATTGCAAGTTAGGTTTTGTGAATCCGCCTTTCAAAGAGCAATTTCAAAAGCCATAAGTAAGTGGTTTGTTGTAAGGATTACAAATATACGTCTACATGATAAATTGGAGATGAGGGAGGTTGGTTTTACATGGCGACTTGTTAACATGGGGTCACTCTTTCCTATAAGGGTGTCAGCCAGGTGTTTGAAAAGTGCCTGTCACAGACAAATTATGCACAAGAGAAGGAGATGCACTTTAGGAAACCAGCTCTAGGTATAGATACGGTGAGGACACTGATGTCCAAGACACGTATAGGGGAGTGAATAAAGTTGTTACTTGAAATGTGAGAATGAGGAAAAAGCACTATTTTGTATTAATGTGTTATATATAATGTTATTTTAAATATGCATGTGTGGCTAAATAAATCAGATAATATGACTAGACATCGGACTATTTCTTCAACGTCACTAGAAGTTTGAATACTGAGACCTTAATTAAATTTTTTCTTCTTAGGAAAATAGGGATTTTCTTGAAATACAGGGTCACCTGTATGTTTAGTGGACTCCTGTTGTCTGCTGAACAAAGACCAAATTCTGTATTTAGCACTTAATGGCCCTGACTGACCCAGCCTCCCAGATCTTGGAACACTAGACAAGACCTTAAACTGTGTGTATTTCCTGCTCTTTCCTCAGTGGGCTTCAGACCGCAGAGCTAGTGCCTTTGCTCAAGCAGTGCCCACAATGTAAAATGTCCTCTTATCCTTGAAGACTGGCTCACTTTCTCCGCAGCTCCCTCCTCGCAGAGCCTTCCTCAATGCCCAGTCTGGGCGAGATCCCCTGCTATCCTCACACACATCCAGTTTGGCCACCTTGACAGTTGGTTCTAAGAGGCGTGTCCGCTGTAGCAGATGTGAGTGAACTATTCCCAGGAAAGGCCTGGGTTTGACCCCAGGAGCATCACCCTGGTGATGGCTGGGAAGCAGAAGTTTGCTATAAATGAACCAGCCTCAGCTAATGGCCTTCTGCCCAGCTCTGAACTTAGCCTGCCTCTGCCTTAGGGCCTGAAAGACGGCTTCTTCACTTCCAGAAAGAGGCTGACATTGACATGTCCTTGTCAGGCATTGGCCCAGCAGTTCACAATGTCCTGGTACCCAAGTGTCCCTGAAATACTTCCTGGAGGTCTGAAAGGCCAGACTGTTTTCAGGATAGCTGCCTTTGTCACCAGGTGATGCTTTGCACCAAAGATGCAAAAGCTATGAAGGGTGAAATTCTGGCACCTCAGCGGGAATCTGGGCAATGACACTGACCTGTACCACTCCTTACTGTGTTCTTCTCTACCCTGCACCATTACAGAAAAAGCCAGTTTGCCATAAGAATGTCCTTGGAGCAGTAACAACTACTAGTGTGTTAAATATCAACCCCCAAGTTCATGTTTTTAGATACCATGTGTGACAACATGGGAAGTCCCTAGAAAGCTATCTCCTAAGCACTTGAGCAATTAATTGTACAAGTTGAGAGCAGACGCAGTCAGTTTTCATGGAACACTATTTTTACTTGAAAGAACAACTGACCCACTGGCTACTCAGACTTGGGTATTTAAGAGACATTTTCTTGGCTTGGCGCCCATAGCACAGTGGTTAAAGTGCCAGGCACATGTACCAAGGCTGCTGGGTTTGAACCTGGCTGGGGCCAACTAGACAACAATGACAACTCCAACTACTAGTAGTTTTTTTGACTACTCCAAAAAAAGTAGCCGGGGGTTGTGGTGGGCCCTGTAGTCCCAGCTACTTGGGAGGCTGAAGCAAGAGAATCACTTAAACCCAAGAGTTTGAGGTTGCTGTGAGCTGTGACGCCACATCACTCTACAAGGGCAACATAGTAAGACCGTCTCAAAAAAAAAAAAATGTAAAAACAACAGTCACCAATTATTTTTGCTTTTAAAAGTGTAGCTATTTTTCATAATATGTCACTTATGTTAATATTACTGGGTCTATTGTTTTTCTAAAATGAATTATAAAATAAACATTTAAAAATCTTTGAGCCACAGGCGCCGCCCGAAAAATGAGTAGGGCGCCAACCCCATATACCAGAGGTGGCGAGTTCAAACCTAGCCCCGGTCAAAAACTGCAAAAATAAATAAATTAATTAATTAAAATATTTTTCCACTTTAATTTCCGATACAGTATCTGTCACTAGATGCAACCCACATAAACCAAAGCTCTTTGAGATCCTCCAAACTGTTCAACCATGTGAAGAATTTCTAACATAAAAAAGTTTGAGAACCGATTCTTTAGTTCCAAGTTGAGGCTCATGCCTCCACACCAAGAAGGCCACACTTTATTTGTTCTGTGTTGCTTGCAGGAAGGTGGGTTCAGTTCCATGTTGCCGCACATCCTTGCTGTGGGACCTTCAGCCTTTCCTTCCCCTCCATGTCAGTGTCATCGGTTGGAATGGAGATACTAATGCTCAGCACCTGTGGTGAGCTGTGTCAGAAGACAGAAAGTCCATGACCCGAGACATTCAGTAATACAGTCAGAGGTCTTGATGTATCGTGAAGAAGAAAGTTAGTTCTCCTTGGTTCGTTACAAAGACCTTCTTTTTTTTTTTTTCTGAGATAGTATTTCACTCTGCCACCCTGAATAGAAAGCCATCGTGTCTTCACAACTCATAGCAACCTCAAAGTCTTAGGCTTAAGTGATCCTCCTGCCTCTCTAGTACCTAAGTCCACAGGCACCCACCACAACGCACAGCTAGCTTTTCTATTCTTAGTAGAGACAGAGTCTCACCCTTGCTCAGGCTGGTCTCAAACTCCTGAGCTCAAAGGATCCTCCTATCTTGGCCTCCCAGAGTTCTGAGATTACCAGGGTAAGCCACTGTGCCCAGTCAAAAGACCTTCTTTCTGATAACGTTATTTTCAAGGTCGCTGTTTCGCCACAGACCCAGTGGCCGCTGGTTCTTCTTTAGAGGCATCTCTAATGAGAGGATTCACTTCTAGCTGTTGTGTAACTGCTGACACTGAGAAGCTGAGGTTTCCCTTTTTCTCCTCACTGTGGTGAGAATTGCTGATTTATATATATCCTCGCCCAACTCAAGAGGAAGGGAACACCCGGTGCTGCCCACAAGGCCCAAAGCCATCTCCTCTACCTCTTGGGGACCTGGCCCAGATCCCTGCCTGAGGTCAGCCACACAGCACACAGCAGCTGACGCCTCCTCTCTCAAGGAGGAAGCAAAACCAAGTGCATATGTGGTCTCTAGGCAGAAATAAGCAAAGCAATCAGTGGGACCAGACAGGAAGGCCCAACACTCTGTGAGGACCCCCACAGCACTGGGTTGCAGGGAGGGGCACCAAGAGTGGCGGAGTCCCACTGTCCTTCCTGATGTGGGGCCCCTGCTCTGGAGAATCCCCCCCAAAGCTGAGGATGGGGAATTAGGGCTGGCAGGTCCATGAACCTGATTTCACAAGCACCTGGAGATTAGGGCGTGAGCTCTCAAGAGGAGCTCACATCAGTCATGTCCCCAAAGGTCCCAAGTATTCATTCATGAGAATTTTAACTGTTAAAAAGTAAACTAGGAAAAACATTTGGCAAAACCCAACACCCGTGCGTGATTAAAAACTCAGCAAACTGAGAATAGAGGGGAACTCTACTCAACTTTGACACTTGCCCAGACTCAAAGAATATGCAACCCCAAGAGTGAACCCTGCTCTAAACTACGGGCCTGGCTTTAGGTGATTAGGACAAATCAATGGGGTGTACTAACAGTGGGGGTGGCTGGGCCATAGGGCTATGGGGGTGTATGGGGACTCCCTGTACTGTCTGCTCAATTGCTGTTAACCTAAACCTGCTTTGAAAATAGTCTCTTTTTTAAAAAGCAAACCAGATTATGTTGCTCCTTTGCTAAAAACCCTACAAAGGCTTCACATCTGACCCAGAGGAAAAACCAAAGTCATTATAATGACTGATGAGACCCTACAGGGTCAGGCCTCTGCCCGACATCTCCAGCCTCAGGGCTCCAGCCACACAGTCTCCACACAGCCTCCTGCCTCAGGACCTTCACACTTATTGGCCCTGACTCTGAGATGCTCCCACTTGGTCTGCTCTGATGTCCCCACTGTCTTCAGGTCTTCATCAGCTGTCACCTTCTCAGGGAGGCTATCTCTGGTCACGTTTTCTAAAATTATAGCCCTCCCTCTCTACTTCCTGCCTCTCTTCCCCTGTTTAATTTTCTCCTTAGCACCTATCACTGGCTACTGTCCTATCTACTTACTCATTTTGCCTGTTCACAGTCTGCTTCCACCACCTGAGAATACACTTCATGAGGACTCCTCAATGCTTGTTGAATGAGAGAGTAAACAGGCCTAGAGCGTTTGTGATGGCAGCTCATCATGTGTCCCCAGTACTGCAAGGCCTCCTGGGAGGCCAACACTTCAGGGGTACTGGCTGAGCTAGAATCAGAGCCAAGGCTGTCAGCTGATCTTGGGCAAGGTCGTTGGAGGCGGCATCTTGTAGCAAGGTGACTAAAATCTTAACCAATCCTCCCTCTCTGTGGACTGTCTCCTTGCCTCTGGCTTTTTATCCTTCCACGCTTCCCAGCCCCTGTCTGACTAGCATGCACTTCCTTGAGACATGCTCAACTTAAAGGAGTCATAACATTTCTCTAAGCATCTCACATGACCTCTGTAGTAAGGTATTTTGTGCTGATTTTGAGCTCTGACTTTTCAGTTTCAGTGTCAACCTTTTATCCATGTGGCCCTCCTGGTAAACATCTGTTATCCACACTCCTATCCTGATGGTCCTAGTCTAGTGACTGACAGCACTCAGTATGTTGAAAGAATGAATGAGATGTCCCAGAACAAAGGTGCCTCATTTAATAAAGTATCCTAGGAAAACTAGAGAGAAGATTTTCAACTAAGTTTTCACGTGCATGCCTTGGGAAAAGCTAAATTTCAAATGGATTATAAAAAATAAATGTGCTCTTTAGGAGGATCACTTGAGGCCAAGTGTTTGAGACCAGCCTTGGCAACATAGCAAGACCCCATCTCAACAGAAACTTAACCAGATGTGATGGCACAAACCTGTAGTTCCAGCTACTGGTGAGACTGAGGTGGGAAGATGTCTTGAGCCTAAGAGTCCAAAGTTACAGTGAGCTATGACTGCACTCTAGCCTGGTTGATAGAGCAAGATCCTGTCTCAAAAAAAAATTTAAAAAGGTAAAAAAAGAGGCTAGGCATGGTGGCTAAAGCCTGTAATCCCAGCACCCTGGGAGGCTTAGGCAGGAGGAATGTTTGAGCTCAGAAGTTCAAGACCAGCCTGAGCAAGACTGAGACCCTGTCTCTACTGAAAATAGAAAAATTCACTGAGCATGTGGTGCAGGTGCCTGCAGTCCCAGCTACTCAGGAGGCTGAGGCAAGGGCATCACTTGATCACTTGAGACCAGGAGTTTGAGGTTGCTGTGAGCTAGGTTGACTCCTTGGCACTCTAGCCTGGACAACAGAGTGAGACTGCCCCCCCCAAAAAAAAATTAATTGAAATAAAACAAACAAACAAAAAACTAAGAGAGAGAAAACAAAAAACTTAGCTAAGGCAGGAAACCCAAAGATAGAATACAAAACAGAAAGGCATATTTGCAAATTAAAAATTAATTATGTGATTCATGTCTGTAATCCTAGCATTCTGGGAAGCCAAGGCTGGTAAACCACTGGGGCTAAGGAGTTCAAGACTAGCCTGAGCAAGAGTGAGACCTCGACTCTACCAAAAATAGAAAAACTAGCTGGTAATGGTGGTGCACACCTGTAGTCCCACCTACTCGAGAGGCTGAGGGAAGAGGATCGCTTGAGCCTACGAGTTTCAGGTTACTATGAGCAATGATGCCACAGCACTCTAGCCCAGGGTCACAGAATTAGACTCAGTCTCAAAATAAATAAATAAATAAAAGTGTGGAAGCCAAGACACAGTGACAAAGGCAGCCCACAGCTTAGTGCTACTCTGCGAACAGTTTGGACTTCACAGAACCCTTGAACGTGTCTTGGAGAACTTCAGGAATCCTCAGAGTCCACACTTTGATCTATCAACTTTGATATTATTCTAAATATGAAGAAAAGTATTGACTCTTCAATTATGATGTCATTTATTAAACCCAAGTTCCTAAATTTTTTTCATTTATTACTTATTTAGCCACTCCCATTTTACAGTTTTCATTGAACTCTACCAATTAGGATTGATTGAATTTTTGTTTTTTTGTGTTTTTATTTTGAGAACCTCAAGCTGTCCCCCTGGGTAGAAGGCCATGGCATTACAGCTCACAGCAACCTCCAACTCCTGGGCTCAAGCTAGTCTCCTGCCTCAGGCTCCCAAGTAGCTGGGACCACAGGTGCCTGCCACATTGCCTGGCTATTTTTTGGTTGCAGCCGTCATTGTTGTTTGGCGGCCCGGGCTGGATTAGAACCCGCCAGCTCAGATGTATGTGGCTGGTGCCTTAGCCCTTTGAGCCACAGGTGCTGAGCTAATTGATTGAATTTAACTGCTTTGTCTAGGGTGACCAGATTTTAACATTTGTAATGGCAGGGGAGCAGGGCAGTACCTGACAACAATGCAAACTTTGATAAGCAGTTCTCGATAATCACTTCTCAACAATTATTTGTTATTATTACAGTTTAACATTATAAAATTAACAAAAATAATATAAAACTCATATTCTGGCGAAACAGCCACATGGCAGCCGAAGACTGTATATTCCCTGCCTGTTCTCCCGCCCGTTTGTGCATTCTTTCCAAAAATGCCACGGGACGCAGGACAAATTGTTCAAAAGTGGGACGTCTGGTCACCCTAGCTTTGCCATTCCAGGATAGTGGGCTGCCTATCAAGGTCCAAGTCATCATACAATTGTCATCATTTCAGATATTTTACTTCATTGTCTTTCCAATTTATTTGCTATATGATAGTAAATGTAAAATATATCAAGGAACGATTAAAAGCAATTTACTTGATTTACAAATTTCTTGCATCATTGAGAGATAGTTGAACACAAGGACTAAGAGCCCAATTAAAAAATAAAAAAAATTCTCCTAGTATTTGGCTGAAATGCTCGACTTTCTCCTTAGCATTAAACACTGACATCATCTTTATAAAATCTAATAAAGTTTTCACATGCATATTTCTTTTTAAAATCCGTGTTTCTTGAGCACCAACAATCAAATTTAATACATACTTTCAGATACTATTCCCATTAGCTCCACATAATCCACAAGGCTCCCTGAACAATCTTGAAAGTCTTAATATTTGCATTTTAAGTACATTATTCCAATGATTTTGTGTGGAATAATAAACATGGCATTGATACTCACAGAAAATTACAGCCTGACTCTTAAGTTTTCCAGAAAGTTGTAGTAGCCTTAGAGACATGATGCCCAGACTTCCCTCTTCCCCAGCTGGGAAAGTACAGTGGGCTGATAAAGGCACCTTGGGACCTCAGCAGGAAAGAGCAGCCCCAGCAGGGGACTGAGTGAGGAGTTACATTTTGGCTCAATGTGGGAAAACTGTGATGTTTTGTCCCAGACCTTTCTGCTAGGGAGGCCCCAATAGGCCATCCTGCATGTCCTCCCAGTCCTCTTCCTTCCGTCCAGTTCTGCCCTCCCTGCTTTTCTCCCTGGTGTTAAGCCCTAATAATCATCTTTCACCCCAACTCCAGGTCAGCGTCTCTTTCCAGAGAACATAGGACACTTGTGTCATTGCAGTAGGTCTGTTTCACTAGAGGGAGACACATCCTGATTGCGGTGACACATAGTGTCTCCATAGTGGTCTGCCTCTTTTTTGAAGTTCTAGAAATCCATCATGGCTGAAAAATGCTCTATTCATTTTAAGCCATACAGTAAATTTGGTTTAAATTGTTGAGGAGCTTTCAGGTCACAGAACATGAGGAGGGTTCCTTGTGGGTGGCCTACCCCCCATGCACCTCCCACTGTGTGTCTCTTCATCTGAAACACACACTGAGACAAGCCCACAGGAGGAATTCAGGTGTGTCAGAATCCTGAAACCGGCCACTACTAGATTCCCTTTCATTATCTTTTAAACACAAACCTTATCAGAGGGGCTGAGAATAGAGTTGGCAGGGCCTATGTCACCTTCCTGGGTGCAGCTGCAACTTAACTTCCCAGCACCACCTCCCACGTTCCATCTCAACCCATCCATTCAAGCACTCTGTATCCTAGTTATGCTGAACTGCCCACTGGTTCCCAAATATGCCATGATTTTTTCCCATTTTTTAAAATCTTTATTCAAATTAATATGAGGGTACAATATTTAGATTACCTTGTTCTCACTTCCAGGGAAAAGTGTCATTTGTAGAAGAGCCCCTCACCCAGGGGGATGTTATACACCCTCACAATGTGCACAGTAGGTGAGATCCCGCCTCATGCCCGCCCTCCCTCTGCCACACGTCTTTCCCTTCACCTGTTCTGCTTCCCTCTACCCCCAAATTGGACCAAAATAGTATTTTGTTGTTCTTAGGAACATGTAATTGTTTACATATTGATTTCATATTAGTATGGAGTACATTGGATACTCATCTTTTCATTCTTGCGATACTTTACTACGAAGAATGTATTTAATGGCTTGGTGCCTGTAGCACAGTGATTATGGTGCTGGTCACATACACCAAGGGTGACGGGCTCGAACCCAACCTGGGCCAGCTAAACAGCAATGACAACTACAACAAAAAATCAGGAGTTGTGGTGGTACCTGTAGTCCCAGCTACTTGGGAGGCTGAGGCAAGAGAATTGCTTAAGCCCAAGAACTTGAAGTTGCTGTGAGCTGTGACACCAGCACTCTACCGAGGGCAACATAGTGAGACTCTGTCTCAAAAAAAAAAAAAATGTATTTCAACTCCATCAAGGTGAATGTAAAAGATGTAAAGTCTCCATCTTTTTTAATGGCTGAATAATATTCTATGGTATACATATACCACAGTTTGATGATCCATTCATGGGTTGATGGTCACTTAAGTTGCTTCCACAACTTGGCAATTATGAATTGAACTGCAATAAACATTCTAGTGCAAATGTCTTTGTGGTAAAATAATTTATGTTCTTCCGGGTAGATACCTAGTAATGGGACTGCAGGGTCAAATGAAAGGTCTACTTTTAGATCTTTGAGGATTCTCCATACTTCTCTCCAAAAAGACTGCATTAGTTTACAATCCCACCAGCAGTGTAGAAGAGTTCCCTTCTCTCCACATCCACACCAATGTCTGGTGTTTTGGGACTCTGTGATGTGCGCTATTCTTGCTGGGGTTAGGTGATATCTTAGAGTGGTTTTGATTTGCATTTCTCTAATGATTAAAGACAATGAGCATTTTTTCATATGTTTGTTGGCCATTCGTCTGTCATCCTCAGAGAAGTTTCTGTTCAAATCTCTTGCCCACTTATAGAGAGGGTTGCTTACACTTTTCTTATTGTTTAATTTGAGTTCTCTATAGATTCTAATTATTAGGCCTTTGTCAGATTCATAACATGCAAAAATCTTCTCCCATTCTGAAGGCTGTCTGTTTGCTTTGTTTGTGGTGCTCTTAGCTGTGCAAATCTTTTTAGCTAGATCAAGTTCCAGTTATTTATTTTTGGTGTTGCTGCAAATGTTGGGGGGGGGAGGGGTCTTCTTCATAAAGTTTTTTTCCCCAGGCCAATATCTTCAAGTGTTTTCCCTACACTCTCTTCTAGAATTTGTATTGTTTTGTGTCTTAAATTTAAATCTTTTATCCAATAAGGATTAATTTTTGTCAATGGTGAGAGGTGCAGGTCCAGTTTCAGTCTCTGCATGTGGATAACCAGTTTTCCCAGCACCATTTGTTAAATGAGGATTCTTTTCCCCTTTACATGCTTTTGTTAGGCTTATCAAAGATTAAATGATGATACGTGGCTGGGTTCATCTCTAGATTCTCTATCCCAGCGGTTCTCAACCTGTGGGTCACAATCCCTCTGTAACAATGAAAATACATCCTGTATATCAGATATTTACATTCCAATTCATAACAGTAGCAAAATTATTGCTCTATCCTATTCCATAGATCTGTGTCTCTATTTTTGTGCCAGTACCATACTGTTTTGATCACTATAGCCTTGTAATATAACCTGAAGTGGGGCCACATGATGCCTCCAAAATTATTTTTATTTCTAAGAACTGTATTTGCTATTTGAGGTTTTTTTCTGATTCCATATGAATTGAAGTACTATTTTTTCAAGATCTTTCAAGTATGACATTGGTGCTTTGATGGGATTCCATTAAATCTATAAATTGCTTTGGGTATTATGGACATTTTAATGATGTTGATTCTTCCCAGCCATGAGCATGGTATGTTCTTCCATCTGTTGACATATTCTCCTATTTCCTTTCTCAAAGTTTCATAATTCTCTTTATAGAGATCTTTCACATCTTTTGTTAGATATATTCCCAGATATTTCATCTTCTTTGGTGCTATTGTAAAAGGAATAGAGTCTTTGATTTTGTTCTTGGCTTGACAATTGTGGCGTATACGAAGACTACTGATTTGTGGGTATTGATTTTATAACCTGAGACAGTGCTATATTCCTTGATCACTTCTAAGAGCTTTGTAGTTGAGTCCCTGGGGTTTTCGAGGTATATGTCATCTGCAAAGAGGGAGAGTTTGACCTCCTGTGCCCATTTGGATTCCTCTGATCTCCTTGTCTTGCCTGATTGTGATGGCTGAGACTTCCAACATTATGTTAAATAGCAGTGGAGACAGGGGGCATCCTTGTCTGGTTCCAGATCTGAGTGGGAATGCTTTCAGTTTTACTCCATTCAATATGATATTGGCTGCGGGTTTGCTGTAGATAGCCTCTATCAGCTTAAGAAATATTCCTTGTAAGCCTATTTTCTTGAGTGTTTTTATCATGAAATGATGCTGGATATTGTCAAAAGCCTTTTCTGCATCAATTAAAAAATCAGATGGTCTTTGTTTTTATTCTATTTATGTGGTGTATCATATTAATACATTTGCACAAGTTGAACCAACCCTGTGTCTCTGAGATAACACCCACTTGATCATGGTGTATAACCTTTTTATTTTTTATTTATTTTATTTATTTATTTTTTGAGACAGAGTCTCAAGCTATCACCCTGGGTAGAGTGCTGTGGCATCACAGCTCACAGCAACCTCAAACTCTTGGACTTAAGCAATTCTCTTGCCTCAGCTTCTTGAGTAGCTGGAACTACAGGCGCCCCCCATAGTGCCCAGTATTTTTGTTGTTGTTGCAGTTGTCATTGTTGTAGCTGGCCCATGCTGGGTTCAAACCCACCAGCCTTGGTGTATGCGGCCAATGCCCTACCAACTGAGCTACGGACACCACCTGGTGTATAACCTTTTTAATGTGTTAGTGTATTCTGTTTGCTAATATCTTGTTGAATACTTTTGCATTGATATTCATTAATGATATTGGTCTATAGTTTTCTTTTTTTGTTGGGTCCTTTCCTGATTTGGGGATCAGGATGATATTTGCTTCATGGAATGTGTTGGGGAGGATTCCTTCTTTCTCTATATTTTGAAAAAGTTTATGCATTATAGGAACTAGTTCCTCTTTGAAGGTCTGATAGAATTCTGGTATGAAACCATCTGGTCCAGGGCTTTTCTTTTGTGGGAGGTTTTGTATAATTGATGCTATTGCAGTACTTGATACTGGTCTATTTAAGATTTCTAAGTCTTTCTGGCTGAGTTTTAGAAAGTATTGTGCTTCCAGATATCAGTCCATCTCCTCTACATTTTCATATTTCTGGGAATAGAGTTTTATGTAGTAATTGTTGAGAATCTTTTGTAGTTCTGTAGTGTCTATGTTATTTCCCCTTTATCATTTCTGATTGTAGTTATCAGAGATCTTGTTTTTCTGTTTCTTGTTAGTCTAGCCAAGGGTTTATCAATTTTATTAATGTTTTCAAAGATTTTACTGATCTTCTGGATAATTCTTTTGTTTTCAATTTTACTTAATTCTGCTCTAATTTTGGTTATTTCTTTTCTTTTGCCGGGTTTGGGATTAGTTTGTTCATCCTTTTCCAGTTGCTTAAGCTGGCCTGTTAGGTTGCTGACTTGCTCTCTTTCTGTTTTTTTTTTTTTTTTTTTTTGAGAAAGAGTCTCACTATATCACCCGTGGTAGAGTGCCATGGTGTCCCAGTTCACAGCAACCTCAAACTCTTGGGCTTAAGTGATTCTCTTGCCTGAGCCTCCCAAGTAGCTGGGTACAGGTGCCTGCCACAATGCCCAGCTATTTTTGGGGTGTAGTTGTCATTGTTGTTTTGCAGGCCTGGGCTGGGTTCCAACCCACCAGCTCTGGTGTATGTGACCAGTGCCCTATCAACTGAGCTACAGGCACTGAGCCTCTTTCTGTTATCTTGATGAAGGCATCTAATGCTATAAATTTCCCTCTAAGGACTGCCTTTGCAGTATCCCACAGGTTTTGATAGTTTGTGTCTTCATTATCATTTTGTTCCAGAAAGCTAATGATCTCCTTCTTGATTTCATCTATGACCCAGTTATCATTCAGCATAAGGTTATTTAGTTTCCATGATTTTATTTGAGTATGAAGATTCTGTTGCTGTTGAATTCAACTTTTATTCCCTGATGGTCTGAGAAGATAGAGGGCATAATTTCTATTCTTTTGAATTTGTTGAGGTTAGCCTTGTGACCTGAGATATGATCAATTTTGGAAGATGATCCGTGGGTTGATGAGAAGAATGTGTATTTGGTTTTGTTAGAATAAAGTGTTCTATAAATGTCTGTTAAGTCCATTTGTTCTGGGGTCTTGTTTAAGCCCATTATTTCTTTGTTTAGTTTCTGCTTGGAGAATCTGTCCAGTACTGCCAATGGGGTTGTTAAGATATCCAGCTATTATAGTGTTAGAAGATATATCATTCAGATCAGTTAGGGTTTGTTTTATATATCTAGGAGTATTCAGATAGGGCACGTAGATGTTAACTATTGAAATCTGTTCATATTGTGTGTTTCTCTCGACCAGTATAAAGTGTCCATCTTTGTCTTTCATTATTTTTGTTGGTTTGAATCCCACTGTATCTGCCTACAAGATTGCAACCTCAGCTTTTTTTCTGTTTTCCATTTGCCTGGAATACTGTTGCCCATCCCTTCACCTTGCATCTTGTTTTTTCTTTTGAGGCAAGATGAGCTTCTTGTAGGCAACAGATATCTGACCTGAGTGATAATCTAAGTTTTTGTATCCAGTAGGCCAACCTATGCTTCTTTATCTTTTTATTTATTATTATTATTTTTTATTAAATCATACAGTCATGGGGTACAGTGTACTGTTTCTATATACAATTTGAAATATTTTCATCAAACTGTCATGTCATTTTCGTAGTTATTGTGTTAAGACATTTGTATTCTACATTTAGAAAGATTCACATGTACCCTTATAAGATGAACCATAGGTGTGATCCCACCAATCACCCTCCCTCCACCCATTCTCCCTCTCCCCTTTCCCCATATTCCTCTGCCTCTTTAAAGGAGAGTTAAACCATTCACATTAATTGAGGGAACCGACAGATGTCACAGTGTTTTGGCCATCTTATTTTTCAGAAGTCCAGAGCTTAATTTTATGCCTCTCACCATTGTGGAAGCTCTTCAGGCTTTGTTCCTTAATTTCTGGGTAGCTTTACTTTGGTGGTGTACCCTCCTGTTGATTGTTATGAAGAATGGGTCTGAGTATTTCCTGTAGAGCTGTTTAGTCATGGCAAATTTTCTCAGCATGTGGATGTCACTGAAGTATTTGATTTCTCCATCACAAATGAAACTCAGTTCAGCAGGGTACTGGATCATGGGCTGGAAATTATTTTGTTTAAGAAGGTCAAAGGTAAATGACCATCCTTTTCTGGCTTAAAGAGTTTTGGCTAAAGATCTGCAGTCATCCTTCTGTTTTTCCCATTGTAAGTAATACTTTTTTTTACACTTGGCTGATTGCAGAAGAAGTTTCACCTTCATATTAACATTGGCGAAATTAATTACAAGGTGTCTAGGAGAGGCTTTATTTGAGGAAATGTATGAAAATGTAGAGGATTGAGTTGTGCTGGGGCTCTGAAACTATCTACTATCTGAATTTCTGTGTCTCCTGCAATACTTGGGAAGTTCTCCACCATAATGTCTTTGAGAAGAGAATTTGTGCCTTTGGGATTATCTTCTTCTCCTTCAGGAATGCCTATGATTTGGATGTTTGATTTTTTGGAATGATCCCATAACTCTCTCAGGGAATATTCTGTTCTTTTTCTCCATTTGTCTGCCTCTTTGAATGCTTGGGATAGTCCAAAAGTCTTGTCTTCTTTATCTGAGATTCTTTCTTCACACTGCCCAACCCTATTTCTGAGGGACTCTACTATATTGTGAAGCTCCTTAAATACCATTTTCAATTCCTTGAGCTCTGCTATATCTGTCCTCATTATGTCCATATCTTTGATGACTTTGTCTTTGTATTCATTAATTTCTTGAGACAACTTCTAAACTGTTTTTTGGTTCTCTTTTTCCATCTTTTCCTCTAGTCCTAGTATCTTACTTGCCATCCATATTCTAAATTCTATTTTGGATCTTTCAACAATTTCTCTGTGGATGGGATTCTCTGTTGCATTTTCTTTGACATCCCCAGGAGGTGTTGATCTGTCCTGATTCTTCATGTTGCCAGAGTTCTTCAGCTGATTCCTCCTCCTGAGTATTGTCAGCATCTTCCTCTTTTTCCATGTGTTAATTATACGTTTTTAGTTTAGCTGATAGGCTATCCCTGATGAGTCCACTCCTTACTGTTTGCAGTGCCACCCCTGCACTAACAAAGGCAGATAGGGGTGGCTCCTGTGGCTCAAAGGATTAGGGTGCTGGCCCCATATGCCAGAGGTGGTGGGTTCAAACCCAGCCCTGGCCAAAAAAAAACCAAAAAAAACAAAGGCAGAGAGTTGGTGAATCCACAGCCCCAGACAGTGTCTCCCTGGGGACAAGAATCAGTAGGCAGTACTGGCCCAGATCTAAGTCGCTCTGCCAGTGCTGGCTCTGCACACCAAATCAAGCTCATGAGGCTGCCCAGCTGGCAGTGCTGACCCAGAGTTCAGGAGAGATGCTTACACACTAGATGTCATCCAGCCAGTCAAGCACTCAGGGCTGCAGCTCTGTAGACAGTGTAATCATAGAGCTCAGACAAAGTCACTCAGGCACTGGGCCTCTGTCCAGTCAAGCTCAGGGGGCTGCCACCCAGCAGCGGGAGCAGGTCTAAAGATCAGATAAGGGTCGCTCAGGCACCAGGCACAGACCACCCACTTGAGTTCAGAGAGCCTCCACCTAGTGGAAAGTGTTAATCCAAGGTTCAGTACAAAGTTCCCAAATGTGCCATGTTTTTTTACCCACCTCTTCCATCCACCTTCCTTACCTGCCAAGCTCTGACTCATCTTTCAAGATTATCCTCCAAAGTGACCTTCTTCCAGAAAATTTTTAACCCTAAGCAAAGTTAGTCACATCTTCTGCTCTTCCATGTTACCCAGCGTCTGCTTTAATTGTGGAATTTAATTGACTGGAATTGTTAATTTACACTCTTACTCCCCCTAGTATCATAGAGAGGGAAAGATTTTGTGTCAGATACTTGTACCTTCCAAGTATTCTTGACAGCAAC
This sequence comes from Galagoides demidoff, assembly GCA_963574575.1. Classification (NCBI taxonomy): domain Eukaryota; kingdom Metazoa; phylum Chordata; class Mammalia; order Primates; family Galagidae; genus Galagoides; species Galagoides demidoff. The sequence continues at coordinate 1,678 of CAUYQV010035447.1, read as the reverse complement.
TATATTGACGTACTGGGGCTGAGCATGATGGCTCACTCAGGAGGCTGAGGCAAGAGAATTGCTTGAGCCCAAGACTTTGAAGTTGCTAAAGCTATGATGCTACAGCACTCTACTGAGGGTGACAGAGTAAGACTCTGTATCAAAAAAAAAAACAAACAAAAAACAAAAAACAAATGTATCTTATAAGCTGCAGTTCTGCTTTTAAAGAAAGAAAAACAAATAATGAAAAATGTCTCCAGGATAGGTGCATGGCTCGTGCCTATAACTCTAGCACTTTGGGAAGTTAAGAGTTGGAGTCCAGCCTGGGCAACATAAAAAGACCCCATATCTACAAAAAAATAAAATAAAGAAATTATACAGGCATGTTGTCTCATGCCTATAGTCCTCGCTACTTGGGAGAGCAAAGTGGGAGGATGGTTTGAGGTCAGGAATTAGAGGCCAGCCTGAGCAAGATCCTGTCCTTACAAAAAAATAGAAAAATTAGCTGGATACTATGGCAGGCACCTGTAGGCTCAGCTACTTGGGAGGCTGAGGCAGGAGGATCACTTGAGCCTGAGAGTTCAACGCTGCAGTGAGTTATAATTATGCCATGGCACTCCAGATTAGGTGATGGAGTGTGATCCTGTCTCTAAAGAAAAAAAAAAAAACAACTTCCAGACATTGCTCAAAGCCTAGGAGATAAAACTGTCTCGGGTTGAGCTTAAGAACCACTGTTGTAGCCCTGTCAGAGAGTTTTATACATTCGATGTTTAATGTATATTCAGTGAACTGATAAAATTGAAGATGTTTTTCATTTTCTTTATTGTCTCATCAATAAAATATTTTAAAAATATTTTACTACTTCAGATACTTTATTTAGACTCACGATTTTCTTTGAACTTTATCTCAGTTATGTTTACAAATATTCTTTATTTCAGCCATTGGCATTGACAAAACTAAGCAATACACATTCGTGGTTAGTACGTTTAACTTTTAACAATACAAGTTTTGAGACTCATTTTGATCTGACAGTTCTGGCAATAGTAAAAATAAGCCAGTCATATTTTTTGCTAAAATAATCAAATTCCTTTTCATTTTAGAAATGCAAGTTTTACATGACATAAAAAGAGTTTTACATGACATAAAAAGATGCTCCCAGCTGTTATTTTTGCATTGTATGAGAAAACTCCTGTGTTGACGCTTAATACTGATATTGCTTCAGAAGATTTATGTTTATGATTCAGAAGATTTGTGATTATGATGTTTCTTAAAAATTTTAAAAACATTAGTTGGGTGTTGTGGTGGGCGCCTGTAGTCCCAGCTACTTGGGAGGCTGAGGCAAGAGAATCGGCTAAGCCCAAGAGCTGGAGGTTGCTGTGAGCTGTGATGCCACAGCACTCTACTAAGGGTGACAAAGTGAGACGCTGTCTCTAAAAGAAAAAAAAAAAGAAAAGAAAAAGAAAAATTTAAAAGGCTTGGCCCCTGTGCCTCAAGCGGCTATGGTGCCAGCCACATATACCTGAGCTGGTGGGTTTGAATCCAGCCCAGGCCTGCCAGTCAACAAAAATGGCTGCAACCAAAAAATAGCCAGGCATTGTGGTGGGTGCCTGTGGTCCCAGGTACTTGGGAGGTGGAGGCAGGAGAATTGCTTGAGCCCAGGAGTTGGAGGTTGCTGTGAGCTGTGATGCTACAGGACTCT
>CAUYQV010035445.1:0-12796 GCA_963574575.1 Galagoides demidoff | reverse complement strand
TCAAGCGAGTCTCCTGCCTCTGCCTCCCAAGTAGCTGGGACCACAGGCGCCCGCCACAACGCCTGGCCATTTTTTGGTTGCAGCCATCATTGTTGTTTGGCGAGCCCAGGCTGGGGATTCGAACCCGCCACCTTAGGTGTATGTGGCTGGCGCCTTAGCCGGTTGAGCCACAGGCACCGAGCCAGACCACTACTCTTCAAAACTGTCAACATCATCCAATACAAAGCCTGAGAAACTGTTACAGCTATCTAGCCTATGGGAGACGTGATAACTAAATGTAATACAGTATTCTGGATGTGATTTTTGAAAAGAGAAAGGACATCAATGGAAAACTAAGGAAATTTGGATGAAGTAAGGAGTTTCACTAATTATAACAAATCACTAATGTGAGATGTTAGTAATAGGGGAAACTGGGTGTGAGTTATATGGGACCTCTCTGTACTAGCTTCACACTTTATCTGTAAATCCAAACCTTTTCTAAAATAAGTTTACTCCCGACAATGCTGGTATTAGCCTTACGCCTCTCTTGATATTCTATATGCATGAGTTTTGCAGGGTGTGTATTGAGGAGTGGAATTTCTATAGTATGTAGGTTTCTTGAACTTTAGTAGAAAAGGATAAATATTTTTCAAAGTGGTTTTTACCAATTGATATTTATACCAAAAGGGTAGGAAAGTGACTGTTTCTCAATTCTCAATGTCATGTGTCATTATCAGGCTTAAATACTGAGCAATCACGTGGATGTGTAGTGTAGGTAATTGTGGTTTTATTTTGGTTTCCCTGCTTATTAATGAGGTTGAGCACCATTGCAGGTGTTTGGATTTTCTCTTTTGTGATGTGTCTGTGTAAATCTTATGGAGGTCTTTTGCATACAGGTTCTTTGTTCCATGTCAGATTCCTTTCCCGTTCTGTGGCTTGCCTTTCCGATTTCTTTGGGATCTTTTGATGACAAAAATACTTTCAATACAGTTGGATTTAGTTAAGTTCTAGAATCAAGTCAGAGAAAGTCTAGCTGTGTTTGCTTCCGGGAAGCATCTGGACATGCTTTGGGTCTAGTACCAACCTAGTTCAAGGCTTGAATTTCTTTGGAGGATTCTGATGACAGTCTGGGCTGCAGATCCATTCTATTTCGCCCGGACCTTGACTGTAGGTTGGAATTCCAAAAAGAATCTATATTTGCTTCTAACAGAATGCTCCACCCTTTGCCAGCTTGGGACTTTGATCCCAGTTACCCTCCTCTAGTAAGGCCATGAAAATAAAAGTTTATACTTGCAGGAATTTTGAAATTTTTCAGAATTGGCAAATGCAATTGCTATGGCTTGAGTGTTTTGTCTCCTTCAAAATTCATGTTGAAGTTTAATTTCCAGTGCAAAAGGATTAAGAGGTATGGCCTTCAGGAAGTGCTCAGTCAAGGGCTTTGCCTCCATCGAGGGGATTCGGTGCCCTCCTAAAAGGCTTGACAGTGGGAGTGATCCTCTTTTCTCCTCTTCTAACCCTTCTGCCAGGTCAATAGAGCAAAAAGGTTCCATCTTTGAAGCAGAGAACAGCCCACAGGGGACGTCAGATCTTCAGGCACCTTCATCTTGAACTTCCCAGCCTCCAAAACTATAAGAAATAAAATTTATTACAAATTACCCAGTTTCAGGTATTTAGTTATAGCAGCACAAAGGGATTTATGGAAAGGTATCTTCCCTGCTAGATAACCTCTGTGGATTCCAGGTTTTCCTTAAGTATTGACCTGATAATTCTTTATTATCATGTCAATTCTTTGATGCTCTTAAATAGACTTATTTTTTAAAAACTATCTAGCATTTTTTTGAGATTTATTTTTTATCCAGTATGAGCCTGGGTGTGGTGGCTTAGGCCTATAATCCCAACACTTTGGAAAGCCTATTGATGGATGAGTTGAAGCCAGGAGCTTAATAGTAGCCTAATCGTCATAGTGAGACTCTGTCTCTACAAAAAAATAGAAATAATCGTTTGTAGTTCCAGCTTCTTGGGAAGTTGAGGTTGGAAGATCTCTTGAGCACAGGAGTTTCAGACTACCTTGAGCTGTAATTATACCATTGTGCTCCAGCCTGGGTGACAGAGACCTTGTCTCTTTAGGGGGGAAAAAAAAGGCATATAAGTATAAAGTACAAAATTTATCAATTAGTTATATGCATGTTAGAAATGATTATTCAATATTAAGATAAATGTGGTTTATTAAAAATGACACAGGTACCTTCATCCTCTGCAGGAGAGGTATACGAGAATCTTCCAAGTAGACCAGCTACCTTCAGGGTAGACCCCCTAAGTCAAGAATTCCAGTGAGCCCACTTGAAAAAATATTTTGCCTTCTGATTTGATCTTTCTGGAATGGTGACTCTTTCATGCAACGTCATGACTGAAGTGCCTGAAAATACCAAGAAAGGGGATTCTAAGAGTCTACGGGAACTAGGCCTGCAGTATATTACGCCTGCTTTCTAAAGCATGTTTGAGTTTGTGGCTGAGCTTAATCTAGGGCTTGGTTTCATTTTGAAGTGGTTTTCAATGATCTGAGGCCAGCAGTATGTAGATCAAAATAATCAGATAGTTGTGACTGTCCAAACTAGTCGAGGTCCGTGGGTAGCACCTCTTCTCCTCCAGTCTTCATGCAAGAACCTCTCTTGTATCAGGGAGAAGATGTAGAACTCTTTCTGTTATGCACAGGAAGGATCCTTTTAAAAAACAGTATCCTGTGCTGTCTTTTTCATCCTTAGGCCACTGGCTAAGATAATGATATCAGTGATAACATCAGTTTTTAGCGCAGGAAGATGGACAATAAAATCTGCCACAAGAACTCTGTGCAGTCGGCAGAGCCATGGAGAGCGGAGATGGGCGTCTCCTCGATCCCAGCAGAGTCCCAGAGACTCCAGCCTTCCAGATGAATGGCACAGATTTACACTGTTTGCGTGCTGCTAATAATCTAACTCAGTCATCCCAACAACCCTATGAAAAAATGTGTTCTTATTCCTATGTTGTGGGTGTGCAATCCAAGGCTCAGAGCGTCCTAAGTAACTTGATGAATTGGGCCCTTGAGCCCTGGACTTGACCAAACGCTGTGCTTTTGATGCTCCTTTGTGTTACTTCCAGTAATTATTGTTGTTCATTATGACTTCAAGCCAATGTTTAAAATTTACATTTTAACAAAATACACTAAAGAAGGCAAGGAAACATGTTTTCCATGTTAGAAAGATTTTAATAGCGGTTGCTTAAAATAAGGGATTCAAATGGTAATTAAAAGTAAGCGTTATGAAATCCAGCCAACAAACGCTTGCCTGAGAGCACTGATTCCATAAGAGTTTTGTTGTGGATGAACTTTTACTGTCTAACCATATAAATACAAGCTGCTCAAACATAAACGGATAAGAAGCTGGCATTGTCAAGGTCAATGTATGTGTTTAAAAGGATTGGGAAAAACTGAAGAACAAAGTAGGATGACTAGGGTCGTAAGGCCTGGTAGAACGGTGCTACTAGGTCATCCATAAGTAATCACCAGTCTGCATCTTCCCTGACATATTAAAGAGAGAATTCCAGGTGGTGAGACTTACGCATTACCTGAAAGTGAATTTGGAATCTTGATGCTGTTCTGATGAACCACTGGTGCAAACAGAAGTGAACTGTGGGGGCAGTGCCTGTGGCTCAGAGGAGTAAGGTGCCGGCCCCATATGCCGGAGGTGGCGGGTTCAAACCAGCCCCGGTCAAAAATGCAAAAAAAAAAAAAAAACTGAACTGTGTGTGGTCTTTCATCGGCATAACTGGGGACTGCGCAAAAGAGAATGCAGAACAATCTCTCCAATGTGAGTAAAGAGGGAATTTGGGGTAGGCTGAACGGAATGTTGTCTATTGAGGAGAAAAATAAGAGAGCTATTGAAAACTGCCATCATACCAAAATAGTAAACAATGATCCTTGCCCATTAACTGGGCACAGTGGCCTCTTATTTAATAACTTTGGGGAGGTCTATATTTCTAAAACCCTTGCATGTGTTTACAGTTAACGGCATGGTTGGCCAGACTTGTTTTAACTTTTGACCATAACCCTCTGAATATGAAACAGTTGACATTTTATAAATAGAAAATATTTTGTCACTGACTGATAGGCAGTTTTTCTTAGTCATAAGGGAGAAATGTATACAGAATTTTCCATACGAGTGCTCTCGTTAAGCACACCTTAAATTCAAAATTATCTAAAATGCGAAGATACTTAAAACATTTATGGATGTGACCAGCTTAGTGACGTGATGAATTTTGCCACCGTGCACCAGCTTTTCACTCGGCTGAGGGTGGTGGCTTTCAGCACACGCTGCCAGTTTCTACCACTGAGCTGTAGCTTTCGCATTTTCTGTGTGCTTGGTGAGCTCTCGTATTTCTTGCATCAAATCACAGTGTTATACGTTTCGATAGAACCTCCACCCCCAAATTGTGCCAAAATGACTCCCAAACTTATTTTTAGTATTGCTAAGTGCCCAACCTTTAAACTTCTGCCAGAATGCAGAGGGCTGGTAATGCAGTTGCTCCCCAGCTGTGGTGGCTTCTGGAATGTTTCTATTTTATATTAGTGTTATGATAGTGTTCAAAATTATCTACAGTGTGAAGATACTTAACACATTTATGGATATGACCAGCTTAATGACTGAGCTTTCTTTCATACTAACAGAAAGATTGCTGTTTAAAATTAATTAGGGTAAAAAAAAATTAATTAGGGTCTATGGCACAGGCATCATGCATTCTTCACACCAGGTGAGCCACACGCTGTTTCAGGTGAATTCCACGTGTCCTTGGAACATTCCCAATGCATTTTTTCCCTTCTTTCATTTGCACTCCAATAGTATTCCCCTTCTTACTCCGTTTTCTGCACTCACTGGCTTTGCACCTAATCTGAGTGTCACCTGTTAACTGTGATCGTGCCAACCCAGCAGAACCTCACAGTTCTGGCTGTTTCCTTATGCTGGGGAATCCTGTGGTGCTTAGGAACAAGATGACCACATATGAGGAATGGACATCATTTATAAGACATTAAGTCCTTTTTGCCCTGGAGGGGCATTCTGTATTCTTACATATGAAACTTAATAAATTGAGAATTCATAAGTATAGAAACTCTTATATTTAGAAATTTATTTCTACTGGAAGTAAATGTGCTTCTATCCAATGAATATAATTTTGATATGGAAAATAATTGCTGTGACAAGAGGATTCTTTCCTTCAAGAGTGATAGTCTGAGACTCCACAATTTTCATGTTCTCTGTCTAAAGACGGAGGCTTCTCCCAATCCCAGCTTTGGATGCCATGGAGGAAGACAGGTTATATGGGGCAGATCTTTTAATTTTTGAAGAGGAATTGGCAATTATGGGAAATCTCCAGAGTTTAAAATATTGGTTAAAAAATGAAGTGTGGGCCCAGGGGTGTCCAACCTGTGGCCCTTGGGCTGCATGAAGATTACTTGAGGGCTGTTTTGCTTATCTGTGCTGTCAGACATTACAAAAAGTATGCAGGGACCTTTATACATACATACATACATATAGCTGTAAGGCAGAAAAGAAAAAAGGTTGGACACCTCTGGGACCCAACAGTTACACATTTGGCAACTGTCTGCATCTGTGGAAAGAGAAGTGCGTAGACCCTGCTCAGTCCTGCTACTCGGCCTCCTCTGGGAGAGAACAGGCATTACTATAAGAGGAACTGGTGATCTCTGACTTGCTGCTGAACTGCCAGCCAGAAGTTTTACTTTCAGGGTTTGCTGGGTCAACAAGGGTTTAAAGCTCCTGTGCCATGGCCACCTTGAGGTCAAGTCTGTGCAGTTGCTGAGGCTCGGCTCACTCTTGCTGCTGCTAATGATTCTGTCTTCACTTGATGTGGTTACCGTTTCCCTCTTTTTCTTCACACTGTGCACTCCACTCATTGAAGTAGGTTTTTTTGTTTTCTTCTTTTCCTTTTCTGTGCTTTAATCCATCTCTCTTGGTAGGGAGGGATTTTTATTTACTCCCTAGGAAACTATAATTTTCGGCAGAAAATTACTGGCTTCCTAGCAGTGCAATCAGAAAGAGAGGCACACCCAGGAAACCTTGCGTCCCGGCGTTTCACAGCTCCTTAGAACAGCTCCGCATCTTCTCCCTAAGTCTGCTCTTCCTGCAGTCCCGGATTTAGAGACTGTCAACATGGCCTGTGTGAGGGGGTCAGCCCCAGATCTGAATGTCGTCTTACCCTTTGTGCCCTCACCCTCATGTCAGATCCGTTGCCCTCAACACTTCCTTTATGGATTGCTTCCTCTCTCCCTGTCCTTCATTACCTTGAAGCTAGTCTTTGGAAAACCTCATTTATGATCAGGCCTTGTTTCTATTAAAAAAAAATCAATAATTTTTATGTTCACAGTAAAATAAAAAATCTGGATAATGAAAATCAAGAACTATTTCCTGCCACCTCTCCTGCCAGTTTTCTGAAATGTGATCTGTTCCAGCCGTCCTCACCTGGTGGTCAGTCGCAGGGAGCACCGTGTGTCTGCTCATGTCCATGTCTCTTTACTCAGCTGCACCTTGTGGTTCAAACTTCAGGTTAGATGTACGTTCTCCAGGTGACCTTCTGGTGGAGCGAGGTTTCCTTTATCTGTGCTTCCCTGGGACCATGCATCCAGCCTTCTTGTCATGCAGATACCACATAGTTCTCCATCCCTCTCACTAGACTGAACTCCTTTAAAGCAGGAAATACCTTCCACACTGGAATCCTTAGGGTATAGCTTGATACTTGTTTCCATGCCCAGGCACAGTGTTAGGCCCTAAGAATGGTGAACAGCTCACAGACTGCAGTTACTCATTCCTTCAGGGTGTGGAGCTGTTCCAGTCACTAGCAACATCATGTGTTAGCTCTACTATAATTTACTAATAATCATTCTTGTAGGATTGATTCATTTAGATAGGGATTACAGTTAGTAATTTTTATATAATTAAAAACTTTGAGTTACAATTAAATGATTTTTAGTCTTTTAACTATGCAGACGAATAAATCTAAAATTAAAAACATGGAGTTTATCTGGTATAGGTGACTTTAAAGATGAACAATTTATTTTACTACAGGATACACTCTGCCCTTTTCATAAAATTTGTGAATAGCTAATTCAAAGGGCAATCCCTTCCTTATGATGAATCCTGAGCCTTTCAGATAATTTCTGAAACATTATACCCCCCAAGTCTGGGGCTACCACTGGAGTTTTCCCCCTGTGTAGGCTCACACAGCTTTTTCTACAAGATCAACTATTCTGAGAGTGTGGTAACGACGTCGAACACCATCTGAAACATAGTAGGGAACAGTGTCACAGTTCCTGAAAATCCTTGAGCACCCAGTATCTACACTGGTTCTCATTCCATGAGAAGAGATTAAGGACAGACGTCAGGCAGGTTTGGGTAGAAGTTATGTTTTGATTTTTACTTTGATGTTTCAAAGCGTTAGCTACGTGATTAGTGTTTTTTAAACATTACTTTTATTCTTAAATGCAAATTATAGAGATGAACTACTACGTGCATATTTTACATTTTACATACACACAGATCCTCAAAATCTTGAATATACCTTCATCACTGAATAAATTCTGATTTAAGAACATAGAAAGCTTTATACACAGTACAGAGAAAGAACACTTCAAACAGACTTTGGCAGCATGTGTCATTGTTTCTAAATGTAAAGTTTTTAAACATAGCTTAGTACAACAGTTTGTTACAGTTAAAATTCAGTTTGTGTCACTTTTGGAAATCTAAACATTGTTTCTCTGTCATATGTCTTTGAAATGATATCATATGTTCTGGAAACTCAATGGGGTATTGAGAGTGCCAGAACTTACTAGAGGAAAAATGTCTATGTATAATAGATATAGATATTACTATATATAAGCATGTTCTATTTTGTCCTGTTTCTCATCAGCCTTGTGAACCAAGAATGTCACCATTGGGGTGTGACTATTGAAATTAAGTGATAAATGTGTGTGATACTAGGTAAGTCTCTATTGTATCTATAAGTAGATGACTCTGTGTCTGGGGCAGTTCGGGTCATGCTGACAGTGCAGAGAGCTAAAGAGAAAGCTGGTTGTTCAGAAATTCCGAAGAACATGGAAGGTCTGAAAGGAAGATCAAAGCTACTGCTTACGATGCTCTGTCTCAGCACATGTGAGAACAAGCAGAAAATGCAGACTGAGGATGTCGGGGCAGGAGCCATGGAGTCAACAATTTCCCTCAGGCCAAAGGAAAGGAAACATTTTAGGGAGCAAGAGGTCGGTGACCTACGAAGGGCCAAGGAGGACCTGTTTCACAGGCCAAGTGAGGAACACAGTTTTAGAAATCCTATGATTACAAATCATGGAAATCAGCTATAAAATGTTTCCTGACGGACTCTTATTATATATGTATTTATTTATTTTTTTATTAAATCATAGCTGTGTACATTAATGCAGTCATGGGGTACAGTGTGCTGCTTTTATATACAATTTGAAATATTTTCACCAAACTGGTTAACATAGCCTTCATGGCATTTTCTTAGTTATTGTTAAGACATTTATATTCTACATTTAGAAGGATTCCCATGTACCCTTATAAGATGGACCACACCTAGGGACTCTTATTATATGCAAAACCCATCAACCAGGGGTAGAATTTGTTTTCTTTCAACACTCAGTGTTACTGGGGTTCATCTCTTGGTTTGCTACTTGGCATTTGGCTCAAAAGTTTGCTACCTGTTTATGAAAAATATATTTTAAGAAAAAAAAGGAGTAGAAAGGTATATCATTAATTAGGGACATGTTGTGTACAAAAATGATACAGAAATAACTATTTTATGGAGAAATTTAGTACCTGCTTTTAAAGCTATGAAAGAAAGAGGCAGGATCCCTGTGGCAGCTGCGGCAGCTCTCCCTCCCCCACTGGGGTTTCCCTCCCCTGGGCCGCACCCGCCCTCCACCTGGTTCTCCCTTCTGTTTCCAGAAACCTGGCCTCTGGTGCAGTGGCCTTGATGATGTTGTCACCATGTCTATTGACGTGAAAGTACGTCATTCTTCAATGCTGGAAGAGGTGGAGAAGCTCAGGAAGGCAATGCTATCAGGCCTGATTAAGGACAAAAACGTCCCCCTGGAGGGTGAGGGGCTCCTGGTAGGTGATGACACCTTTGCCTGCTTTAACAAGATGCAAGACAGGGACAGCTGCTCTGCCCTGTGTGATGTGACCTGTGAGAGCAAGACAGCAAGAAGGAGGACCTGGTGTTCATCTTTTTGGGCATCTTAATCTGAACCAGTTAAGAGCAAAATGGTCTATGCCAGCTCCAAGGACACCATCAAGAATAAGCTGACAGGAATCAAGCTTGAATTACAAGCAAACTGCTATGAGGAGGTCAAGGATCCCTGCACCCTGGCAGAGAAGCTGGTGGGGGGAGTGCCGTGCCATCATCTCTCTGGAGAGCAAGCCTTTGTGAGCCCCCTTAGACCCCCTGCTTGGAGCATCTGGTAGCCTCATACCTCCTGCCCCTGGGGGTGCAGGCTGCCCCCACTTCCTGCCAAAATGTAGGCAGCATGCAGGGGAGGGGTAGGGTTGGGGAGATCCCTTTGCCCTAGTTGCTAAACAAACCCGTCCCTTTCCTTCAACCTGGGTTTTCCTCTTCCCTTCATGCCTGACAGTCTGGCCTTCCCTAACTGCTTTTAGATTCCTCTTGGGTTGAAACAGACCAAGGTTCCCCCAGGGAGCTAGTTGATGGGGGCTGAGTTTTCATGTAACACTCCTTCCCTCACCTCTTCTATCCCTTCCCGTGCTACCAACTTCTAAGTGCAATAGTGCATCTATGCTTGTCTGTTTATTTCTGTGCATAAATGGAGTGTTGAGAAGAGGACCACTTTTATCCTGGTTGGACCACTTGTAGTAGCAGGTCCAGTAAGGTACCTTTGATTTAAAAAAAGAAAAAAAAAATGAAGATGAAAGAAAAAGGCAAAAGGTACTATATAAAGGAAAACACTTAACAAAAAAGAAATTGAAGGATCAGAATTGGGAAGATTCTCTCATTATTTGTAGATGAAATGACTACCTATTTTAAAGAACACACAGAACTCCTGGACAAACTACGGAAACAATGAAAAGAGTTAAACAAGGTCTTGGATACAAAACTAACTTTTATAAATCAATATTTCTCTATGCCAGGAATAATCAACTATAAATTTATAATAGAAACAACAACCACAAAGTGTAAAGTATTGTGAAATTAGCATAAGCATAATTGAGTTTATATAAAATGTCTATGTGCCTCACTTATAAATAAAATGGATAATGTGTATAAAAACGGACAGTCCATGCTTTGGGGATGATATAATTTAATAACATGAAAATACGCAATTTCCTTATATTATCTTCATCTCAAATCAGTTGGATAAAAACATAGTAAACTTATACAATATTTATAGATGAATTAAAATCTATAAATAATTGAATTAGCCTCAAGAAGAGAAAAGAAAATGGATTTGGTCATCAAATATTAAGACAATACCAAGTCATAGTAAATTTTTAAGAAAGTGTTTTATTGCTACTAGGACAAAAAAATAGACTGAAATGATAGAATAAAGTATTACAAAACAAACTGATATATACAGGAAAATTTTATACGTGTATATGACAAGGAGTTTCACTATAGTCTATAGGGAACAGAGCGACTGATTAGTAGATGATGTTCAAAAAAAACCCCCAAACCTGATGCCTATTTAATACACTACACAAAAGTGTGCTTAGATGAAAGACCTAAACATGAAAGCTAAAATTACAAATTGCATCGAATAAAATTTAGGAGACTATTTTTGTAATGGAGTGGAAAGTCCATCTTACAATTTTGAAAGCAAAATCATAAAATGAAAAGTTGATGAACTTGAAGACCCCACTAACAGTTCTGCTCTTCAAAGAACAGTAGTAAATACGTGACAACATGGATAAAAATACTTATATTATTAAAAACCTGACAAGGTACCAATATGTAAAACACAAATTAACAAGAGAAAGAAAGCAACCCAGCAGAAAAGTAGACAAAGACCATGAACAGCTTATTTATAGAGTAGGAATCTCTAACATCTACAACCTCCAATTATTTTCTAATTAGAGATATTCAGTCCAAAGGAATTATGACAAATCTCTCACCAATTAAACTACAAAAAATTAGAACGTTGGATAATAACAAATGTTGACAAGGATTTTTGTATTTAGGAAGCCTAGGCACTGCGGGTGAAAGTATAGATCATCAAGGCGATCCTAGAGAACAATCTGGCACTATTTAAAATTAAAAAAATTTAAATATACACATATTTTATACACATATACACATATTTTGAGCACGTATGTGCTCAAAAGCTTTCTCACACCAGTCCATGAAGAGGCACCCATCAGGATATCCGTTGCAATGTTGTTTATCGGAGCAGTGAGTTGATAGAGATCCGACTGTGACAACATCACTGGAAAGGGGATAAGTAGAGTATAATCGAAGCCAAGGATTTATGGAGTAGGTAGAAGCTATGGAGTTAGTGTGCATATAGAAACATGGGTATCTCTCAAGAGCAAAAAGGAGCAATATATGTTGCATAATGCTATTTATATAAATCCAGATATATGTGAACACAAACCAAGACACACGTGAAACCCATTATCATGTCTTTGTGGGGAGGGTAAAGAGTATGAGTTGTAGGAATAAAGGGGAAAAAAATAAAGGCATATGCCAAGGGAATTAGGAAGCGCAGACATCATTTCCAAAAAAAAAAAGGCCTCTGTCTGCCCAGAAATGGCAATGTGCCTTATCTCAGTAATGTTCAAGAAGACCAGGACATCACAAGTAGACTTTAATAGACAGCGTATGTGAGAATACTATGTGAAAAACCACCTATGGCACAAGATGTTGACTTTTTTTTAATAGTTACTGAATTTAGAGCCACCCAAAGGCAGGGGCTCCCCAGATGTGGAGAAAACGTCTAGGTACTTAAGTTTAAGTGAAGGTTTGGCAAGCATTTGGGGTGTGGATGCTGATGTATTCATCACGGCACAATAAGCTGGATAGTCTCATCCTGCTGCAGGCAAAGGTTTTTCTAAACCTCTGGTAAAGTTTGTTCCATTGTGTTGTTTCTATTTCGTCTCCTTTTTCTCTTCCTGATTCTTTGTCTCTTAAATTTTCTATTTCATCAGTCACATCTGTTGGTTCTATCCTTGTGCCTTTGTTTTTTTTTTACAATATTGACTTGCTTTTTCCATTGGCTTTTTTTCTCATCCTCTCTTTATTTTTTAAAAATCTATTGTCTTGTTATACCTCTCTGTTTTTCCTCCCCCAAACAGTCACATAGCCTCTGCCCACATTTCCTTCTACTAAGACAATGATTTTCTACCCTGGAGCTCTAACCTCATACACCCCCGACTCTATTCCTAACAGGACTTTGGGAGGAGAATGGTAGGCGGGAATAAACTACTAGGTCCCTTGATCTTCTTTGTATGCACATATTTTAGCAATAAAAATTGAAAGTTATGAAAAAGCCAGGAAGTTAGAAAAAATTGTTTCTAAATATCCTATATTTAATAGTATAGGTTGTTTTTTGCTGATTTCACATAGATGGAAAAATTAATTTTTTTTTTTGAGACGGAGCCTCCAGCTGTCCCCCTGGGGCAGAGTGCCATGGCATCACAGCTCATAGCAACCTCCAACTCCTGGGCTCAAGCCAGTCTCCTGCCTCCGCCTCCCAAGTAGCTGGGACCACAGGCACCCGCCACAACACCCGGCCATTTTTTGGTTGCAA
>CAUYQV010035444.1:0-18006 GCA_963574575.1 Galagoides demidoff | reverse complement strand
GAATTCAGCAAGGTACATTTAAAGATGCTGAGTTTTGGAAATGGGTATCTGTAGCTGAAATCCTGAGCCACCCCAGCCCAGCCATGAGGCTGGGAAGTTACTATGCCTCTCTAGAGGGTGCCCCAAAAGTCACCCTTAAGTAACCATACATAGGAAAAATGAAAAATTGTAGCTAAATATACCTTTATTTACAAAATATTCATTACAAATTTCACAAAACATTTATAAAATATTGTCAATGTGTTGGCCACCTCTATGTAAAATTTTATAATGAACAGTTTGTAAAAATGGGAACATTTAGCTACAATTTCCCATTTTCCCTATGCAGGGTAACTTTAGGGGTGACTTTGGAGACACCCTCTCTGCACCAGTGAAGCAGGGATAATAATTCCTCTCTCACAGGGTTATTATGAAAATTACAAAAGAGATATTCTGGATAATACATTTGACTACCACAGATGTTAAAAAGCTCCTACTATCACAAGTTAAGAGTTATTCAGAGCTCAACATTTAAGGAACAAACCACATTCTATAAAAATTACTTCACGTGTTTCTCATAACTCTTTCTGGTTCTGATTTGCATTTTCCATGGTAGTGACACTGCCACGCTGAGGTGATAAGATCAGCAGCTCCAAAACGAGATAAACATTTTTGTTAAAATAAAAAAACAATTGTGATTTGAGTATAATCAAAGGGTATGAATCTGGAATATTAACCCTCATGTTGGTTACGTATTTTTCCCTTTTCAATAAATTATTTTTGGGGTCTGACAAATATTTCAATGAAAAGTGAACAAAGTAGATAAATGGAAAAACTGTTAATAAACATGTTTTAAAGGTTTAATCTTATTAATAATCAAAATAAAAATTAATACAAAGACATAAATTTCATTTGGCAAGTCGGAAATCGTTTTGTAAATTATAACACCCAAAACAGACAGAGCAGTCAATAAAATTTATTCTTCACAAACAGTTGGTATCCATTAGCACAAACTTTTAAATGTATAATGTGAAAATGTTTGTCTCAAAAGTCCTAAAAATATTTGATATTTGTGATTCTACTTCCACTTCATCTAGCAGAAATAATCAAAAAAGTTTTTTAAAATTTCCATTGCAGAGTTATGATTCTCAATTTTTTTACAAAAGTAAAAAAATGAATTAGGCTAAATATCCCAAATCAAAATGCTTAAATAAATGGTGGTAGTAAATATGATTGTGTAAAATTTTCCTTTTTAGTAATATTTACTGAGAGTGAAACTTGCTCACTAGACGTATTAAATTAAAAAGTAGAATCATAAAACATACAGGATATGATCTCAATTCCTGTAATATACATTGAAGTGAAAATTTAAAGAGATACATCAAAATATTAGAAGTAGTTGTCTCTGAGGTATGAGACTACAGATTTTTAAATTTTTCAATACTTTTTTCTGACATTCTATGATGAATACCCATTAATGCTATGATTAGGAATGAACATTATTTTGTTAAAGTCGTTTCTTGTTCTATCAAAGCATTTAATTCACAGGGAGTAGCTGATGATACCATCAATCAGATTTTCTGCAACGTTCTCTAAAATAACATGGATCTTGGGGTCTGGGTGAACCCCTGTAGCATAAATACCATGCTATGCCACACAGCTGAAGAAACTGTTTTCTAGTCCCCAAATTGGAATTTGTGGCCTGAAAATAGGCAAATATATTTGAAAGCAGGGATGTCTCTGAAAATCCAGATATAAAATTGTCACAAAATATGTTCACTCTACATGGAAACTTACCGGGTCTCTGGGGGCATAGGCTGAAATGAGCCCAGCCTGATAAATCTTTCCTTGACTTTTCCTCGCTCCTTTTAATTGTTGAGAGAGGTTTAGAACAGACATAGTGACTTTCCCTGACTGAAGAAAATCATCAAGAAAATGCTGACTGCCCACCGTGTGCATGGTACTGTACTCAACAAGGGGGACCTCGAATCTGACTCAGCAAAATGAGGTTTGTGAACGCATTAATGAGGCGGTGTGGAGATTGCAATCGCAAGCAAAATTCTCCATAAGCAAGCTTAATTCTATGGCAAACCCAGACAAGGAGCCCAGGCAGGCCAGAAGTGTTCCCTTGTAGGTGATAAATGACCTTTCAAGACCAGCTAAATGCTTTCACCTAAAAGAGCAGGTGAGCAATGTCTCATTTACAATGAGCTTTATCTATGTATGGATGACGTCCATGGGTTGCCATTTCCTTTCCTAAGAGAAGAAATCACTACTCCCTGTTAACAAATTAAACACAACCTAATTTGATTTCATTTCTATCTGCTTCATGCCATTTTACAGACTGAGATGGTACAGACAAGAAATCATTTTAATATATACAAAACATTTCTGACTTTCAAAGAAATTTTATTTATCAATAAAAAAAAGTCAATTATTTATCATTTGAAAAATATTTCTGTTTGGTTAATTAGCATTATAAATGTACAAGGCAAAAAATAAATAAATAGGAAGAACTAAAAGGAAAAGGTCTGCCTAGTTACCTGCATCTCCCCGGTCTCGCTTGCAGAGGCACACACTTTTAATTATTTTTACTGTTATTCTGTAGGGCATTATGTTAGGGCATTAGTTTACTACACTAAAATAACACTGCTGTTCTTGATTAACTTGAAACACGATCTGCTGAATTCCTGATTTATAAGACTTCTTAGTTTACATTCAGGTTTTCTGATTTGGGGAGACAAGTCAGGTTTATTGAGCTGTAATTTACATATAGCAATTATTACAGTAAGCCTTTTGCTGTAGTTTTATGAGTGCTGATAACTTGCAATTCCATCATCCCTCTTGACAAGTTCATTCTAACTTTCAGACAATTCCTCTGCCCACCCCAGCTGCTGGCAAGCAGTGATGTTTTCTGTTCCTATACTTGGGCCTTCTTCAGAATGTGAAACAAATGTAGCCTTTTCAGTCTGGCTTTTTCACTTAAGGTGTCTTAGTTGCATCCACATTGCTGTGTACATCAGTCTTTTTTTTTTGAATGCGTGTACAACAGTCCATTTATTTATTCACTGGTTAAAGGACTTTTGTTTTTTCCCCAGTTTTTACTGATTAGAAATAAACATTAGGGGCGGCGCCTGTGGCTCAAAGGAGTAGGGCAGCAGCCCTATATGCCAGAGGTGGTGGGTTCAAACCCAGCCCCAGCCAAAAACTGCAAAAAAGAAAAAGGAAAAAAGGAAAAGAAATAAACATTAATATACTGATTTTTATGTGACATCAGTTTTATCTTGCTTTTCTAAGTAAGGAGGAATCAGAGTATGATTTAGAAAGAATAAATTTCTATAAGTTGCCAAAGTGTTTTCCAAAGTAAACCAATAAAGTATAAGATAGCCTGTCTTGTCTTTTATTTCTCTCAACAGCATCTTTCAAGGAACAGACATTTTTAATTTTGATAAAGTCTAACATACTGATGATTTTCCTTTTATGGATCATGCTTTTGGTGTTCTCATCTAAGAAATGTTGCTTAATTTAGGTCAAATGATTTCCTTTTATGTTTTCTTTTAGAATTTTTATAGTTTTAGATTTTATCCTCAGGTATGTGATCCAGTCTAGTTAATACTTTTAGATATGCAATGTGTTATAAAATTCTTATTTGTTTCTTATTTACTTTTGCTAATGAATATATCCATAATCATTTATTGAAAAGACTATCCTTTCTCTATCAAATTCCATTTAAACCTTTGTAAAAACTCAATTAACATATGTGTGGGTCTGTTTCTGGGTTTTTATTCTATTCCATTGACCAATGTGCCCTTTCTTTGGCCAATTCCATACTGTCTTAATTACTTTAGATTTATAATAAATCTTGAAAAAAGGACATTACAACTTTACTGTTGTTTTTCAAAATCAATTGGGCTATTCTAGTTGCCTTTCCACATACATTTTAGAATCAACTTGGTGATTTTTTTTTCTTTTTTTTAATTTCAGATAAGGATACAATTTTTAGGTCACATTGTTCTCCCTTCCAAGTCAAAGTTCAAGCTTGTAGAAGAGCCCTTCACTCAGGAGGCGTGCTGAACACTCTCGCATTGTGCACATTAGGTGAGATCCTGCCAATTGCCCTCCTTCTTCCCTCTAATTGCTTTCCGTGCTCCCCTCCCCTTGCTGGACTATGTTTGTGTTTTATCATTTGTGTGGGTATGTAATTATTTATATATTGGTTTCATAACAGTATTGAGTATACTGGATTTATTTTTTTCCATTCCTGAGACACTTTACTAAGAAGAATGTTTTTCAGCTCCATGTGGGTAGACATAAAAGATATAAAGTCTCCATCTTTTCTTATGGCTGAATAGTATTCTACAGTATACATATGCCACAGTTTGTTAATCCTTTCATGGGTTGATGGGCATTTGGGTTGCTTCCATGACTTGGCAATTATGAATTGAGTTGCAATAAACATTCTGGTGCAATTGTCTTTGTGGTAAAATTGTTTTTGTTCTTCTGGGTAGATACTTAGTAATGGAATTGTGGGATCAAATGGAAGATCGACTTTTAGTTCTTTAAGAATACTCCATATTTCTTCCCATAATAGTTATATTAGTTTGCAATTCCACCAACAGTGTAAAAGTGATCCCTTCTCTCCATATCCACTGTAGGATCTGCAGATTCAGGACTTTGTGATGTGAGCTAATTTTATTGGACTTAGGTGATTATCTCAGAGTGGTTTTGATTTGCATTTCTCTGATGATTAAAGACGTTGAGCACAGTTTAGTGAATTTTACAAAATTCCTGCTGGAACTTTGACAGAAACTTTGATTATGATTACATTAAATCTATAGAACAATTTGGAGATAGTATATTAACAACACTGAGCCTTCAATTCTGTGAATATGGTATAGTAGTCCTATAATATCTGCAGGGGATTGGTTCTAGGACTCCCAGAATACCAAAATCCCTGGATGCTAAAGTCGCTTATCTAGGAAATTCTATCCCTAAATGGCATAGTATTTCCATATAAACTATGCACATCTTCTCTTATGTTTTATTCTTATTTAATGTTTTATTAATATATAATATTTTACATATTTATGGGATACATGTGTTTGTTACTCGTATAAAACGTGTAATGATCAAGTCAGGTCAGGGCATTTGAGGTGTCCAGTCACCTTGAGTATTTATTATTTCTGTGTGTTGGTAACATTTCAGGTCCTCTCTTCTAGCTGTTATACTTTGAAATACACAAAATATTGTTGCTAAATTATTGTCATACTAGTCTGATATGAAGCATTAAAATTTAGTTTAATGCTAAATCTGTCTCACTATATATTTATACCTACTGACAAACTTCTCTTCATCCTCCTTCTTACCCACCCTCAACCCTTTACAATCTCTATTATCCAACCCTCTACTTCCTATGTCCATGAGATCACGCTTTTACCTCCCCCATATGAGGAAGAAAATGTGCTATTTGCCTTTCTATGACTGGTTTATTTCACTTAACAGAATGACCTCCGGTTCCATCATGTTTCTGCAAATGACAGGACTCCGTTCTTTCTTATGGCTGCATAGCATTCTATTGTGAGAGCACATACCACATGTTCCCATCCATTCATCCAGTGATCGACATAGGTTGATTCCACATCTTTGCTATTCTGAATAGTGCTATGATAAATATGTGAGTGCAGCTATCTCTTTGATATAGTGATTTCTTTCCCTTTGGATAAATATCCAGCACTGGGATTGCTACACTGTATGGTTTTTTAGCTTTTCAAAAAATCTAAATAATGTTTTCCACAGTGATTGTACTAACTTATATTCCCATTAACTGTGTATAAGAGTTCTCTTTTCTCCATATCCTCACCACCATCTGGTTTCTTTATTTGTTTTGGGTTTTTTTGCAGTTTTTGGCCGGGGCTGGGTTTGAACCCACCACCTCCGGCATATGGGGCCAGCGCCCTACTCCTTTGAGCCACAGGCTCCACCCACCATCTGTTACTTTTTGTCTTTTACTAATAGCCATTCTAACTGGTGTGACATGGTATCTTGTGGGTTTTGTTTTCATTTCCCTGATGATTAGGAATGTTGAGCATCTTTTCATACACTCCTTGGCCATTTCTATATCTTCTATTAAGAAATGTATGTTCATCTCCTTTGCCCTATTTTTAGTTGGGTTATTTGGCTTTTTTACTGTTGAGTTCCTTATATATTCTGGATATTAGTCCCAGGTCAGATGAGTAGTTTATAAATATTTTCTTCCATTCAAGAGGTTGTTTCTTCACTTAGTTGACTGTTATTTTTACTATACAGAAGCTTTTCAGGGTAAGATAATTCCATTTGTCTATTTTTGGTTTTGTTGCCCCTGCTTTTTAAGTCATAGTCGTAAAATCTTTGTCTAGATGAACATTCTCAAGAGTTTTCCCTCTTATGTTTTTCCAGAAGTTTTGTAATTTCTATCTTATATTTAAATCTTGGGTGGAGTTTTGTGTGTGATGAGAAACAGGTTTCCAATTTCATTCTTCTGAAATATGGTTAGCCAGTTTACCCAGAACCACTTATTGAACAGGGTATCATTTTCCCAGTATCTCTTCTTAGGGGCTTTGTAAAAGGTCAGTTGTCTGTAAAGATATG
Source organism: Galagoides demidoff (assembly GCA_963574575.1). NCBI lineage: Eukaryota > Metazoa > Chordata > Mammalia > Primates > Galagidae > Galagoides > Galagoides demidoff. The sequence continues at coordinate 11,400 of CAUYQV010035444.1, read as the reverse complement.
GATTTATTTCTAGGTTATCTTTTCTGTTCCATTGGTCTATGGCTCTATTTTTATAACAATATCATACTGATTTGGTTACCATAACTTATAATATGTTTTGAAGTCAGTTATGTGATGGCTCCAGCTTTGTTCTTTTGGCTCAGGATCACTTTGGCTATTCAGACTTTTTAAAATTCCATATGAATTTTAAATTTTTTTCAATTTATGTGAAAAATAGCATTGGTACGTTGATAGAGATTGTATTGAATCTAGAGACTGTTTTAGGTAGTATAGGCATTTTATTGATACTTAACGATATTAATTCTTCCAATTCATGAACGTGGGGTGTCTTTCCATTTGTGTCCTCTTCGATTTCTTTCTTCAGTGTTTTGCAGTGTTCCTTGTACAGATTTTTCACCTCCTTGATTAGATTTATTTCTAGATGTGTATGGATGAATGTGCATGTATGTATATGTGGTGTGTGTGTAGGTATGTGTGTGTGTGTGTGTGTGTATGTAGTAGCTAGCTATTGCAGATGGGAGTCCCTTCCAGATTATCTTTTGGTTATTTTGTTATTGGTATATAGAAATGCTCCTGATTTTTGTATGTTGATTTTATATTTTGCAAATTTACTAAATTCATTTGTTACTTCTAACAGTTTTTTAGTGGAGTCTTTTAGGTTTTTCTAAATGTAAGATCATGTCATCTGTGAGAAGGGATAATTTGACTTCCTTTTTTCCAGTCTGGATGCCCTTTATGTTTTTCTCTTGCCTGATTCTCTGACTAGGACTTTAGTACTATGTTGAATAGGAGTGGTAACAGTAGGAAGCCTTGACTTGTTCCAGTTCTTAGAGGAAACACTTTCAATTTCTCCCTATTCAGGATTATGTTAGATATGAGTTTGTCCCATACGGCCTTTATTTTGAGGTATGTTCCTTCTATTGCCTAGTTTGTTCAGAGTTTTTATCATAAAGCGATGTTAACTTTTATCAAATGGTTTCTCGGTGTCTATTAAGGTATCATATAGTTTTTGACCTTCAGTTTGTTGATGTGACATATCACATTTATTGATTTGCATAGGATGAACCACCCTTTCATCGTGGGATAAACCCCACTTGATCACCATGTATTACATTTTTGATGTGCTAGTGGAATCTGTTTGTTAGCATTGTGCTAAAAGCTTTGCCGAGGGTTGGGCGTGGTAGCTCACACCTATAATCCCAGCACATGGGGGGCCGAGATGGTGAATTGCCTGAGCTCAGGAGTTTAAGACCAGTCTGAGCAAGAGCAAGATCTCATCTCTAAAAAACAGCTGGGTGTGGTGGTGGGCACCTGTAGTCCTAGCTACTTGGGAGACTGAGGCAAGAGGACTGCTTGAGCCCAAGAGTTTGAGGCTGCTGTGAGCTATGACACCATGGCACTCTACTAGGGGGACAAGTAAGACTCTGTCTCAAAAAAAAAATGATTTTTTGCATGTATATTCATCAAGGATATTAGCCTTTAGTTTTCTTGGTTTATTTGATTTTGATATCAGGGTAATTCTGGCCTTGTAGAATGAGTTAGGAAGAACTATCTCCTTGTTAATTGTTTAGAATAGTTAAGGAGAATTGATGTTGACTCTTTTATGAAATTTTGGTGGTGGTTAGCAGCGAAGCTATGTAGTCCTTGGCCTTTCTTTGTTAGGACACTTTTTAATTACCAATTAATCTCATTCCTTGTTATTGGTATGTTCATGTTTTCTCTTTATTCCTGATTTAATCTTGATAGGCTGTATGCAGCCTCCCATGATCTTTTGTATTTCTGTGGTCTCAGATATAATGTCTCCTTTTTCATTTCTGATTTCGTTTATTGGGGTCTTTTCTCTTCTTTTCTGATGGTTTATCAATTTTGTTTATCTTTTCAAAAAACCAACTTTTTAAAACTTTTTTTTAAATTTATTTAATTTCAGAATATTAGGGAGTTAATATTCTGTTTACATAGTTTGTTTTGGTACAGATTAAGTCAAAGTTGTACAGATGCCTTTCACCTAGTTAGCGTGCCCTGTACCAAACAGGTATGAATTTACCCATTCCCTCCTCCCCCATTCTCCCAGCTTGATTTTCATTGAGATTTGCTTCCATATGAGCACTTAAGTGTTGATTGATTACTTCCAATTTGGTACTGAGTATATGTGTTTATTTCTCTATTCTTGTGATGTTTCACTTAGAAGAATGGTTTCCAGTTCCACCCAGATTGTCACAAAGGTACTAGATTACCCTTTTTAATGACTGTTACTCCATAGTTGGCATATACTACATTTTATTAATCCATTCATGTATTGGCAGGTACTTGGGTTGTTTCCACATCTTACAAGAATGAATTGTGCTGCTATAAACATTTGGGGGCAGGTGTCTTTTTTATAAAATGATCTGTTTTTCCTTTGGGTAAATACCCAGCAGTAGGATTCCTGAAGCAAATGATAGGTCTACTTTAATGTCTTTGAGGTATCACCATATAATTTTCCATGGAGGTTGTACTAGTTTGTAGTCCCATCAAGAGTGTATAAGAGTTTCTTTCTCTTTGCATCTAGGTCAGCATCTGTTCTGAGGGAACTTTTTAATATGAGCCATTCTCATTGGAGTTAGTTGACATCTCATGGTGATTTTGATTTGCATTTCCCTAATGATTAAGATACTGAGCATTTTTTCATGAGTTTATTGGCCATCAGTATATCTCCATTTGAAAAGTTTTCATTCACATCTTTTGCTTACTTTTTAATGGGTTATTTGCTTTTTCCTTGCTGATTTGTCTGAGTTCTTTGTAAATTCTGGTTATCAGGGCTTTATCAGATGTATAGCATGTGAATATTGTCTCCCATCCTGTGAATTGTCTATTTGCTATTTTGATGGTGTCCTTGGTGGTGCAGAAGGTTTTTAATTGTCTCAGGTCCCATTTATTTATTTTTGTTGTTGCTGTGATTGCTTTTGGGGTCTTCCTCTTGAATTGCCTAGGCTGATAGCTATAAGTGTTTTTCCAACATTTCCTTGTAGGATTACTATGGATTCCTGCATTAGGTTTAAGTCTTTTACCCATCATGAGTTAATTTTAGGGAGTGGTGAGAGATGCAGATCCTTTTCAGTCTTTTACATGTGGTTGTCCAGTTTTCCCAGCACTATTGAATAAGTATTCTTTTCCCAGTGTATGTTTTTGTCTGTTTTGTCAAAAATCAGATGGGAGTATGAGGATGATTTCATCTCTGGGTTCTCTGTTCTGGTCCATACGTCTATGTCTCTGTTTTTGTGTATCAGTACTGTACTGTTTTGGTTACTATAGCCTTGTAGTATAGCTTCAAGTCTGATTAAGTGAAGTCTCCTGCTTTGTTCTTATTATGTAAGATTGCATAGGCTACCCCGGGGTCTTTTCTGGTTCCATAACAAGCATAGAACTATTTTTTTCTACAACTCCAAAAAATGGCTTTGGTATTTTAGTGGGATTTGCATTGAATCTATAAATCACTTTGGGTAGTAAAGCTAATTTTAACAATGTTGATTCTGCCAATCCATTGCAGAGGATGTAAACAGATGGAAGAACCAACTTTTTATTTTGTTTCTCTTCATATTTTTTAATCTCTATTTTGTTTAGTTTTACTCTAATCTTTATTATTTCTTTTCATCTGCTAATTCTGGCTTTGGTTTACTCTTGCTTTTCTGGTTCCTCACAGTGCCTCACTAAATTGTTTATTTAAAAATCTTTGTGTTTCTTATTCATTGACTTAATGGTAATTCTGGAGCATGTTGTTTAATTTCCAAGTATTTGTACTTTTTTTAAAGTGACTCTTGGTATTGATTTATAATTTATCCCATTGTGATCTGAGAGGATATTTGACATGATTTCTAATTTTTTTTTAATTTCTTAAGACTTGTTTTGTGACTTAACATATGGTCTACCCTGGAGAATGTTCCATATGCTGATGAAGAGAATATATATTCTGCAGTTGTTGGATAAAATGCTCTGTAAATGTCTATTAGATCCACTTGGTCTAAAGTCCAATTTAAATTCAGTGTTTCTCCATTGTTTTCTTTCATATAGATGATCTGTGTAATGCTGACAGTGAGGTATTGAAGTATCTCAGATCTAGTGATTATTTGTGAATCTGGATGTTCTAATGTTGAGTGCATATACGACAATTAAGTTTGCAAACTAGAAAAAGTGCTACATACCTCATTGCTGAGTATCACCTTGGTCAACTTTCAGGTAATCCTGGGAAGCTATGCACCAATGCCAGTGGTTAGACTACCCTTTAAAGCAACTCTAGAACTCTTTTTTGCTGCTTCTTATTTTTAAAATTTGCTTTCATAGGTGAGGGCTTCAATGGGGATGAGCTATGATGTTGGTTGGGTAGGGCCCTTTGGATTGATTCTGGATGCACTCAATAATATAATATCTCTTTGGCTATAAATAGTATCAGTTGTACCTGTGAATCACTCAGTGGATTAGGTTGAAGGCTCTGGTGAAGTTTTGCTGAGAACAGGGATGTTGATTGTGCCAGTCTTCAAGGCCTCACTGGTGACAGGGGTAGACTGAGTATATCTGTCCTTGGACTCCAGAGTGTCATATGCTAACACCAATGTTAATGGATCCTGGTGGGCCAATTCTTAGGCCTCCAGGTTACTTGCATGGATGCCAGTAATGGCAGCAGTAGGGTGGGTTACTTGTTGGGTCCTTGGCTCCCTGGACATGGCATGAGCAATGATAGTAACAATGGCAGGATGACTCTCTAGGTCTCATGTGGTACATGTCAGTGTTGGAGGTAGCTGTGATACTCTGGGAAGATTGGTCTCTAGGATCATATGTGAACTGTGTGCTGTTGTGGTGTTGGTGGCAGGCTGAGTGGGCCAGTCTTCAAGTGCCTGGTGGGAGTGCACAAATGCCAGAGGTGGCAGAATGGGTACAGTGAGTCTCAGGTTCTTGGGTGGCATGTTCAAACCCTGAGGTGACCTCAGTCCCCCAGTGGCAAGCAGCAATGTATGTTGTAGTATAGAGGATGGGGTAATCTGTGGTGGTAGGTATGGAGAACCTGACTCCAGGACTCATGTTACACACAGCATTCCCCATTGGGATAAGCACACCTGCTTTCAGCAGTCCTTTACAAGTATCTTTCAGAGTCTAGGGAGTTCAATATTTCATTTTTGAGAACAGCAGTGTCTAAAACAGTGTGCTTGGGGAGCCTGTATTCAGGACACACACTAGGACACAGAGGCTCCTGGCATGAGCAGGGTTAGCACCCGCAATCCAAAACAGGGAGCTCCCAGATTCTAGGTAGCACTTACTTCACCTCATGGCTGCTGCAGTGACTGGGGAAGCCATGTATTGCAGAGGCTGGGGAAGAATCCTGTCCTCTGTGCATGGCCTGAACACAGAGGCCATACCACCAGTGGGGGTTTGGTCCCACTCATAGCCCCAGAGAGACAGCCATCAAGCTTGCCTACTCCAGCTTCTGGTAATGGCAATAGCAACTGCAGCCATGGTGGTGTGCATGGGCTGGGGAGGATCCTGCTCTCTACATGCCAGCCCGAGCACAGTGGCTGCTCCACTGGTGAGAACAGGGCTGCCATCCCTAGCCCCAGACAATCCATTCTCAGGATCACCCATTTTGGCTCCCACAGGAAGCAGCTGCTTGCACAGTGTGTGGAGTGAGGGTGGTAGTCTCACTCTCCACTTGTGAGCCCAAGCACAGAGTCACCGCCCCAGATAGGGAGCCTTCAGGTTCTGGGAAGTGCATGCTTTGATTTGATTTTCTTTGTCCCCATGTCTGTCCCCTTGTTGTGCCACACTATCCTTTCCCTAAAGAGTAGTCTGTGTGAGCTAGAGTACTGGGGACACCACCTTTGACTTCATGATGTGTCTCTAGACCACCACCCCTGCTAGTCTCAGGGTTCATGTGAAGCTTTCCTCCCATGGTTAGGATTGTAACAGTCCATAGTGAGGATGTGGACTGCTAAGGATCTCTCACCCATGAGGGCTTCCAGCTGATCTCCCAGAGCTGTCCACTGCTCATTATGTGCCTCAGGTGTTTCCTGTGACTTCTCTCTTGATCTCTAGCGATCTCTTCTATATGTTCTTTCTAGTCAACACATGATTTTCTATTCACAATTTTGTTCTTCTTTCTAGGGAAAGTAAATCTCTGATGTCTCTAATCAAGCATCTTTCTTTCTCTATACTCTAAATTATCTTTAGATGACTTATAAAACCTAATACAATATAACAATTGTTATTACTATGTTGAGTTTTTTATTTGTATTACTTTTGGTGTTGAACTACTATTTCTGTTGCTTTTTACCCCCATTTTTTTTTAATCTGTAGTTGGTTGAATTTACATGTGCAGAGTCAGTAGATATAGAGAGCCAAATGTATATAATTCCATTCCTTTAGGTTTACTGTAAATTTTTTAACTGTGTTTTATAGTTGACTTGTCATCTGGTTTTTATGAATCTATCAATATTGTCAAATGGTTTTTCTTCTTTAGCCTGCTGAAATGGCAAAACAGAGATTAGACTTTTGAACCCTGAACCAGCTTTGCGTTCCCAGGATAAACTCCCCATGAACATGATGCATCATCCTGCTATTTATTATATTACTGTTCAATTTGATAACCTTTTTTTGAGGATTTCTGCATTGCCATGAATATACTGATCTGTAGTTTTCTTTCACTGGGATGTCTTTACCTAGTTTGAGTTTCAGTGTAATATTGATCTTACAAAGTGACCTGGAAGATGGTCCCTCCATTTGTACATTCTGGAAGAGTTTGTGCAAAATAGATACAGTTTCTTCCGAAAATTTTGATAGACTTCACCAGTAAAGCCATCTGAGATTGGAGTCCTCTATGTTAGAAGTTTTCAAGCTTTAAGTCATAAAATGAATGTTTTTAATTTCTATAGAACTATTCAAATTATCTATTACTTCTTGATTGGTCTTTAATAGTTTGCACCTTTCAAAGAATTTGTCCATTTTACCTAAATTTTTTTTAACTGTGGACATAAAGATGTTTGCAATATTCTCTTATATTTAGTTTTATGTCTGCAGGGTGTATAGTGATATCCCCACTTTCATTCTGACATTTGCAATTTGTGTATTCCATCTTTTTCTCTGGTAAATTTAAGATATGTGTGGGCATCACACACACACATATAGGTATGTATACACACACACATATACATGTAGATATATGTGGTTGGGTTTTTTTCTTTTTGAGACAGAGTCCCATTTTGTCACCCTTGGTAGAATGCTATAGCATCATAGCTCACAGTAACCTAAAACTTCTGGGCTCAAGCAATCCTTCTGCCTCAACTTCCCAAGTAGCTGGGACTACAGGCACTCACCACAATGCTAGGCTTTTTTTTTTTTTTTTCTGCTCAGGCTGGTCTCAAACTCCTAAAGTCAAGCATTCCACCCTCCTCAGCCTCCCGGAGAGAGGACTACAGGCGTGAGCCACCACACCCAGCCCTGTTTTTTATATTTTCAATTTTATTGATTTCTCTTCTTAACTTTATCATTTCCTTCCTTCTGTTTGCTTTGAATTTATTTCCTATTCATGTAAATTTCATTTCAAGTACAACTGCAGGTGCATCCCACAATTTTTGGTATGTTGTATTTTTATTTTTATTCAAGATAATTTTCTAATTTTTCTTTGACTTCCAGTTTGACATAGAAATTTATGTTTAATTTGCAAATATTTAGGGATTTTTGAGGTTAGTTCCTGTTATTGATTTCTATTATTTTCCATTATTTTCAGAGTACATACTCTGTATACTTCAAATTTTTAAACATTTGTTAGGTTTCTTTTATGCCCACAATATGATCTATCATGGTTAACATTTTATGTCTATTACGTTGTTTTTAGTTGAAATGTTAGTTTCATAAATGTCAATTGGGTGAAGATGGTTAAAAGTATTTTTCAGATTGTATATATCCTTACTAAATTTTGTTCTACTTTTTCTATCAGTGAGGAGAGAGGAGTTTAAAGACTGAAAATATAATTATAGATTTCTCTAATTATCTTTCAGTTCTATCAATTCTTGCTTCATACATTTTATAGTCCTGCGATTAAAAGCATATACATGTGAGATTATTTTATCTTCCTGTCAAAATTATCCATTTTTCATTATGGAATTTCTCTTGCAACATCTCATTTTCTGAAGTCTTCTTTGTTTGGTATGGATATAACTACTCCAGTTTTTTTATGATTAATGTTTGTATGCTGTAACTTTTCCATAGGTTTGCTTCTCACCTATTCATCTCTTTATATTTAAAATGCACTTCTTATATCAAAAGTGAATTTTTCTATGACCTTGCTTTTTTACCCAATAGGACAATATCACTCTTTTAATTGCTATATTTAAACCATTTATATTTTACATAATTATTGACATGGTGGAACTAAAATCTACCATACTGTTAGTTGTTTTCTATTTGTTCCATCTGTTTTTGGTCCCTTTGGCATTTAACATCATATTTTTGGTTTAATTGAATATTTGTATTCCATTTCATTTACATTATTATTTTATTATTTATACTTTTAGAAAATATTTTTAAGAGTTGACTGTGGGTGTACAACACACATCTTTAATTAATCCCGTATACCAAAGATGCCTTCAAATAATACTATAATAGTTTGCAAGTAATATAAGAAACTTCTAATTATGTACTCCCATCCTTTCCCATCCTTAGCATACATTTTACATATATATGCTATAAATTCACAGAGCCTTGCTATTATTTTTATTTAAAGAACAATGTATCTTTTAGACTGGTTTAAATTAAGGAGAAATCTATTTTATGTCTATCTTCATTTTAGCCATTTCCAGAAATCTTTCTTCCTCTGTGTGGATCCAAGTCTCTGTCTACTATATTCATTCTGTCTGAAAAGTTCCTTAATGCTTCTTACAGTGAAGTTCTAAGGATAATAAATTCTCTAAGTTTTTATCTGTCTGAAGAAATCTATTTTTCCTGCATTTGAAAAGGTAAATTTATATGGTATGGATAATGTTTTACTTGCTGCCCTTTAATGTTGTCACTTTGTTGGTTTCTGTTCTGCATAGTTTCTGATAAGAAGTTTGCTGCAATTCTTAACTTTGCTCCTCTTTGTGTAAGAAGTCTGTTTTATTCAAGCTGCCTTCAAGATTTTCTATTTGTTTTTGAGTCTTATGGGTTAGAGTATGATGACTATGGTATAGGGTTTAGAAGAAATGTTTATCTGTTTGGGCTATCTCAGCTTCTATAATTTATGATTTGATGTCTTTCAAAATATTTGGAAAATTATTAACCAAGATCTCTTCAACTGTTTCTTCTATGTCATTCTTACTTTTTGATCTGGGATTCTATTTATGCAAATGTTGATACTGCCTCATGCCGTCTGGATGCTCTATTTGGGCCTCTTTAGCTCTTGACACTTCCTGCATTACTTTAAAGGCTTTATAATATTATAACTACAATAGTACTAGGTAATTTCTAGTCATCCATCTTCAAATTCATGATTTTTTTCTTCAGTTGTGTCAAGTTACTGACAAGCAAATCAAAGGCATTCTTCATCTCAAGTTTTTCATATCTAGCATTTCCATTTGACATTTCTTACACTCTATCTTTTTGATGAATGCTACATCTATTCATGTGTGTTTTCTACCTTTTTTCATTAATCATAGATATTTTTAATTCAACACATAATAGTTCTAACTAGATAGGCATCATATCTAAATCAGGTTCTATTGAGTGCCCTATCTATTGAGAGGAAGGTTTTCACCTTGATTATTTATGGGCTTCATAAATTTTGGTTAATGTAACTATAACAATATTATTAGTAAATTTAATCATATATTATAAGGTCTTAACACTAAAGTCAGAGGTGTCAGGGAAAAGAGGGAAATGTGAAGTAGGACAATTGAAGAGTCAGGTGTAAAGAATGAAGTATGAAATGGCACAGTAGTAACCTGAACATAAAGTTGAGAAAGAATACAATTAGGCCTACAGCAACTACTTAAAAATAATTAAGAGAGAGTTAAATAAGGGGTAAAACTAGGGAAATAAAGGAATGATAAAAATAAAAATAAATAGCAAGACAGTAAGCTTAAACCGTACCAATTATTACATTAAATATTAATGGGCTAAACACTTGAATTAAAAGCAGATATTGATATGTTGTTAAAAGATTAAAAAAAAAAAGAATTAACTCTATGCTGTGTACAAAGGATGTACTTCCAATATAACCTACAGATAGGTTGTAAATAAAACAATGGGAAAAATACACATGCAAATGCTAAACATAAGAAATTTAGCATGATTATATTAATATTAGACAGAGTAGACTCCAAGAAAAAGAGTATTCCTAAGATACAAAGGGTATCTTATGTTAATAAAACAGTCATTGCCTCAGGAAGACATGATAACTGTAAATGTGTATGTATCTAATAAGACAGTTTCCAAATATATAAACTAGAAACTGACAGACCTAATGGGAAAAATAAATACACAAGTTCAGTTGCACATTTCTCTCAGTAAAAATACAGATGATCTGACTATCAATAAACTTCACCTAATAGGCATTTATAAAACAATGCACCCAGTAACCAAAACTGATCGATGGTGGAAGAATAGCAAGATGCCTTTGGGAATAACATACAGAGAAATGACTGGGTAGAAACATGAGCAGGCTATGCAGAGATTTTTCTTTAATATCTTGAAAAAGACTAAGTGAATGCATTTCTCAAAATTGTCTGAATATGCATGTAAGACTTATGAATGTCATCATACACAGATGTTTCATCAAAAAGAAAACATTTTGAACTCTGATAATATGAATACTGAGGTCTTTAAAAGGGGGTAAACTGCTATCTGTTATTTAAAAATGCATAAAAATTATATGCATTAATAGACAGAAGGATGGATACATGGATATGTATGTCATAAGGCAAACAAATTGATAATGCTACAATCTACTTTGTGGGTATATGAGTAATAACTAAAATTCTTTCAACTCTGAGGTATGTTTGAAGATATTAAAAGTATTCCCTTCTCTCCACATCCAGGCCAGCATCTGCAGTTTTGAGATTTTGTGAAGTGGGCCATTCTTGCTAGAGTTAGATGGTATCTCAGGGTGGTTTTGATTTGCATTTCTCTAATAATTAGGGATTATGAGCATTTTTTTGTATGTTTATTATGACATAATAAGGCCATTCATCTGCCTTATCTAGAGAAGGTTCTATTCATGTCTCTTGCCAGTGATATATGGGATTATTTGAGGGTTTTTTTGTTGATTAACTTAAGTTCTCTGTAGATTCTAGTTATCAAGCTTTTGTCTGATTCATAATATGCAAGGAAATTTATCATTTTAAATACTCTTATTAGGAAAAAACTGTCAGTGAAAAAATTATAATAAAAGATAATTAAATT